>CM065591.1:324561514-324714657 GCA_033119425.1 Bufotes viridis | reverse complement strand
GTGATCAAAAAGTACTATGAACGCCAAAATGGTACCAATGGAAAGGACGTCAACTCATCTCGTAAAAAATGAGCCCCGACACAAGATGATCGGCAGGAAAAAAAAAAATGGCAATACAAAAACACGATTTTTTTTTTCAAAAATGCTTTCATTGTCTAATATTGCAATAAAGTAGACATATTATGCATTGCCGCATCCGTTACAACTGGCTCTATCAAAATAGCACATGATCTACCCTCAGTTGAACCCCGTAAAAAAAAATGGCATCAAAATAGCCATTTTTTGTCACCTTGCCTCCTAGCAAGTGATCAAAAAGTACTATGTACCCCAAAATGGTAATAATAAAAACATCAACTCATCCCACATAAAAGGAGCCCCCACACAAGACGATTGGAAAAAATAATAATAATATGGCTCAGAATATGGCGACAAAAAACATGATTTTCTTTTTTCAAAAATGTTTTGTGTAAAAGTGGTAAGACATGAAAAAATCTATATAAAATTGGTATCTCAGTAATCATACTGACTAGCAGAATAAAGATAATGTGTAATTTTTTCTTCACAGTGTTCGCCGCAATAACAAAACTATAAAAAGCAGTGACAGAATCACAATTTTTTGTTTATCCTGCTTCTCAAAAAGCTAAATAAAAAGTGATAAAAAATTGATCAACTAGAACCAATGATGATAACAACTCAGAAAATGGCTGTACTAGTACCCCAGAGGTTGTTCAATAGCAGCATGGCGCCATTAAATGAATCTATCAAAAATTGCTTCAGGATTTCATCAGGATTTACATGCGTATTTCTTCCTTCCTTCATTATTTATGCAGTGCACAGAATGTAATGTGCATATTTGGAAACAAATCCGCACAAAACTCAGACATGCTGCGGATTTCAAATACTGACGAAAATTATACGCCCATGTGAATAGCTCCATTCATTAACATTAGCAGCGGATTCTGGTACATTAAATCCAGACTATTTACGCATTGCAAATACGCTTGTCTGAAAGCAGCTATAAAGTGACACATGTCACATTTGCAAAAAACATCCTGGTCCTTAAGGTGAAAGATGGCTGGGTCCTTAAAGGGGTATTCCCATCACAGACAATGGGGGCATATCGCCGCTGTTCCCCTGCTTACCACCGAGTTCCCAGGTGCTGTGTTCGGCGGTGATCTTCTGCCAGTGTTTCCTTTCAGCCCTGGCCATAACATGCTTGCTGCTTGTTTCCTGCAGAATTTCCTTAAGGGCTGGCGCGCGTCACTAGCAGTTTTTTATGGGTTGGATCATGTGACCTAGCCAACCAATCCTAGCCTTCCTGCACAAATATAAGGGGCTCAGCCCCATTCCCAGATGCCTCAGTGTCCTGCTTAGGTTCCTGACTCAAAATTGTATTCCTGGACTCTGCTACCTGTTTGATCCCTGCCTGCTTGCCTTGACTCTCCTGTTGCCGACCTAGATTGCCTGACCTGTACCTGTGCCGCCTGCCCTGACCTGTTGCCTGTTTGACTTCTGCTCTGCCTCAACCTTCGCTCCTGCACTGTTGCTCCTGGTTATGACTCAGCCTGCTGACAATTCCTGTGCCTCTGGTACCTTGCCCAGGTACCTCCTGGTCAGCCTGGACCAGCTGCCTCGTGTGCCAATCCTCCTCAAGAGGTAGCAACTTGGTCTATCCCCACTATCAGTGGTACTGTGAAGATCGAGGTGTTCACTTAGACAACGCCCTTAGAGGAGGTAGGACACATGGCACAGTGGGTTCACACCTGCTGGTTTGTGACACCACCTCTGGGACCCGCACCTACAACGAGAACAGAGAGGGGAGAGCTGTGGCTGGAGGACCCCGGATTTCCCGGGGTCCGTCCACCACCAAGCGCTACTCCCATAGAAGTGAATGGGAGCGCACCGCGCACTCGTGGCCCCTGCTCCCATTCATTTCTATAGGCAGATGGAAATAGCAGAGCTAGCACGGCTATTTTTGGCAGCCCCTTAGAAATGATTGCACAGTGTGCCCTCTGTTCATTTCCCCACTCTGTTCTCATTGTAAGTGCGGGTCCCAGATGTGGACCCGCACATCTTAGTGATATTCCCCCATTGTCTGTGATGTGTTAAGTCCTGGACTTCCAATGCTCAGATTCGTTTATGCCATGCAATCCCAAACTCAAACCAGTTGTAATCTGGAAACTTTGAGACCAAGTTAACATCATGAATTCTTGGACTTTTCTTTGTTCCTCAAAACAATTCCGAAACTATTTTTGCAGTGTGGTAGGGCACATTAACCTGAGGTTAATACTGAGGAAATACTGTTGCCATGAATGGGCATACTCTGCTATACACTGCCTCTGCAGGCTTACTTTCTTCAGTAATACATTTTGGTGCCACCTCTCCCCAGGTAAGTCTTACAGCAGTGGCCTGCAGCTGCTGTACTCGCCTATCCCTGCGTCCCAGACCTGCCATTCGCCGTGCTCCTACTCCTAATAGGTCCAGCCCCTTGGTTTGCTCTATCTCTCTATACAGACTGTTTGCTGGCAAAGCTTCTTCTCCTCTGCCCATAGGGCGTGCATGCTCCATCCATTTCTTCAAGAGCCAGCACGCACCCTAATGCTCACCAGCCAATGGCTGGCAATCCTAGGTTACTTTAGGCTCCTTTCCCTGTGGAAAAGTGTCTGAACAATAGGTTTTGTAGCTTACTAGTATCCTGAATAGGTGTGCTGTTTCTGTTATCTGCCTGTGTATTGACTTTCTGCCTATTTCCTGCACTGTGACTCCATTTAAAATCTACTCTGCCTGCCCTGACTTTGGACTGTCTCTGGCTTTTCCTGAACCATCTTTGCTCTGCATCGGTGTCTCTGACCCCTATGGGTCAGCTGTTAATCATACAGAGACTAAACAAAAATCACAGAAAAAGATTTAAAAAAAAAACATCCTGCATGATGTAATACATGAATATGTGGATGTGCATGGCTAGATTTATAAAAGAAAATAATACACTAAGACAATAGATGCAAACATCATATATGGACTAAGCCCTCATTCTAATGTGATAATATCCAAGACTCTCAGTTAATATATTTTGATCAAAACACATATATGCCTGCCTACCAGCAACAAGGTGGTCTCAGTCAGGAAGGTCCTACTCTAAACCTACCTATGCCGTTGTGCATCTATATTCAGCAGAGCACACCCTGCACATATAGTGTGCTGCTTCTAGTTACTTCTGTGCGCATCCAGCAACCAATGAGAGGAGGAGCAAGCACACGTATTTGTACCACCTAATCAAAGTCGCCTGTGGGATAAGCGGGGCAAAAGTGCACATAAATGCTATAATGTTTGCATCTATTGTGTTAGTGCACTATTTTCTGTGATTTTTCAGTCATACAGATACTACCCTGGCAGGTAACGATTTGGTCGGTACTCTCTAGTGAAGCACACATCCATGTTCAGGGGTTAAATGATTGTGCTATATGAGTTGTGATATAGTATTTTTTCCATGGGTTTAGACGAGACTAGCTAGTCATCGCTCCACAAGTACAATGAGCCTTAAGCACCTATGACTCCTTGAACCACTTTTCATTGGTACTAACAGCTGCATGCACCCCACAAGACCTACAATTTTTTAGATACTCTGATCCAGTGGTCCAGCCATCACAATATGGCTCTTGTCAAAGTCACTCAGATTTTTACACTTTTCCATTCTTCCTGCTTCAAACACATCAACTTCAAGAACTGACTGTTCACTTGATGCCTAACATAACCCACCACTTGGCATTGTCACAAAGAGATAATCAATGTTTTTCATATTATGGCCGAACAGTGTATATCATTGCCTAAATGTGAGCAACATTTTAGTTGCGAATCAGTTTAATATTGTTTTTTCTCTACTCTACTTCGCTACATTAGAATTTTCATTATGTTAACAAGAATGGTGGCTACAAATGTGGTGACCTGTTTCATCAATCAGTCTTTCAATTGTATTTGGCAGCTGAGCCTGAAAATTGCAGTCAAAGACTAGCCATTGAGGAAAAAAACCTTTCTCCATCAATCAGTCAAATGGAAGAGGTGGAGAAGTATTCTGCAGTGCGTCATGGCCAGAAGATCCATTAAGTCATACTGGATGTGAATTTCTTGAGGTGTGCCTGGGTTATTTTAAGCTTATGATGATGTCTATCCCTATTTTTATCTAATTTTTTCACACTGCCATTTTCCTATATACGTCCCCTTCCCCATAACTCTTTTCCTATAATTATTCATTTATTCCTCTCAAAAGCCGCATAACGTTTTCTGACGTCCAGCAACTGATCTCTGACGAACAAGCTTCTGGCTTTATAAGAATTTTTCTTTTAATAAAACAAACAAATTTGCCGCTGACTTCATTATGTCAGATGCCTGCCTCAATAAAGATCTAATAGGCTTATAATAAACCGAACTACAAAATTTATAAAAAAAAACATTGGAAGAAGTGGAGAAGTCCTGTAGGTCCGGAATTCCCTGTACTGGAAAGGCAAGTGTGTACTCCACAGGTAAGACTAACACTCTACTACTATCAATGAGAGCCATTGTTTGATAGGGGGTATATCACATTAAGTAGCTGTAAAGACTGTAGTTTAGATCAGGACCTAGGACAGTTCCACTATAGCTCTGTATACATATCCACGATAACTAGCCTGAGATAACAAGACTTATTAAGATATGATATTGAATATGATGTATATCCTCAACCTTCATGAGTGAAAAGAATACATTTCTCTGTGTTTTTGACAGTACAATTTGACAGAGGAAAGCAGACTGCAGCTCTCGGGGGGTGGATTTTCTCTTTACTTCAATGAGAAGTGAATTGTGGAGCACAGAAGCAGCAGGGGGATTGTGCTTCTGCTTATGAAGCAGGGTGTGTGCAGCCAGAAGCAGAGCAGGGAGTGGGCATACACTGGGAGTTGGAGGTTGCAGCTGAAAGATGAGCACCCTTTGAACAAGTGTTTGATGACCTATGCATAATGTGAGTATTCTACATTGCCAACTAAAGGTTTATTTGACCATTCAAAAATATACTTCAACTTTTATAGCAAAGTGGTAAGAATTGGAAATTCAGCTGTTTATTATCCTGAGCAATCTGGGTATAGTTATATGATGTTACCAATGTGAATCCGACAAATAAAGACAAAAACGAGTGTAATTTTACTAATGGATTGTAACCTTTGCATCCCTTTAAAAGCTATAAGGGGCAGGGTCCACTCTCTCTCCTTTTGTTTCTTTGTTAGCAGATGCCTTAGTCACTATCTGGTTATTTTTGCATGTATTATATAGTAGTATGACTATTACTAGCAGACATTAGTTAGGAACACAGGTTAAATTTTTTTTATTATGGAATAATATTTGACTGTGAGATAAATACATAAATTATAGAGTTGCAATAACATTTCCTACCAGTTATGATCTGGTAATACAGCTAGTAGAAGTAAATTATGATTTCCTGCCTTTTTATGGTGGAATCATGCAGAGGAATTCTTAGAATTGTGAGACAGGCAGGAGTGATTGATGATGGTAGGAGCGGAGAGCAGGCAGAGAGGAGCAGCAATTTACAGGTGACTGACTTGTTGATATTTTCCTGTGACTTCTTAGATGGTTATTATTCTACATAGAGGAATGTTGAGTTGACTATTTGTGTTCTGTCTTTTTCCTAGTTCTTCATGTACAGGAGACAAGAGTGCTGTACGATTATAGACCTTGCTCTAGAAGATGGCTTTCCACGTGGAGGGGCTGGTGGCAATAATCATTTTCTATTTGGCTATCCTGTTTGTGGGCATTTGGGCTGCCTGGAGAACCAAGAACTCACGTGGTGATGGAGACCCCAGGGAAGGCATTATTGTGGGTGGAAGAGATATAGGACTCCTGGTTGGAGCTTTTACTACTACAGGTGAGGATCCACTGTCTTTATGGAGTTTTCTATCTGCAGTTCATAACACTGATTTATGAGTGTTATAAGGAGTAACAGAAGATTGAGGGCAGAAAAGGACCGCATGGTCCATCTAGTCTGCCCTTGTATTATCACTTATCTTAGGACAGATTTCCCAACCACATCTGCTGGTAGCTTGTTCCAAGCGTCAACTACTCTATCACTGTAAAAATATTTTCTGATATTGGTGTTGATCTTCTCCCCAACTAATTTTAAATTGTGCCCCCTTGTTCTTGTGTTAATTCAGGCAGCTTATTATCAAGCAAATCTGCATTGTCTTGGCAAACTACTGATACAAATAAGGCACTGTACACACAAAGTGAATGGGTTTCAGGTAGAGATTTTACTGCCTGTCATGTTGACTAGAGATGGTAAAATTGATGTACCAGCTCCTAAATTCACAGCAAATTGGGCTGATTTGTGTCTTGAGGAGTCAGAGAAGAGAAAATAGATTCATTCATCTCTATTGCTGATTCCTCAATTATTTGAGGTGCATTACAGCTACATTAGACAGCCTTTACTGTATTCCTAATTGTGTATTATTTAATTACTTTCCACTTACCTTTTTATACCTTACCACATTATCTGCTGTGCATAATTCATGTTAATGATGGAATGATTAACTGCAGCAATGTTTGCTCTGCCAGGACTTGGCTTGATGGGTTTAATGTTAAATTGACATTGTAGCTATGCAGTTACTTAGTAAACAATTAAGCAGTGCACTAAAATATTTGTCTTTGTTTTAAGCTACATATAGTCCTTTATTTAACACTCCTCCAATCTTCAAGTCAAATGTGTGGATTGAAAGAATCTTGAATGAATGAATCAATATTTTTAAAACACTGAATCAAAAGAGTTTCACTAATGAATCTTTCACATCTTGTGCCTCCCCTTCCCCCACTAAATATACATTTCTATATGTCTCATTTTCAAAATTTGTCTAATCATTATTATCTCTTTTTTAATATCAATGCAATTCATTAGCAACATGGGTTGGTGGAGGATACATCAATGGGACAGCAGAAGCGGTGTATGTGTCAGGGTATGGGCTGGCTTGGGCACAGGCACCCATTGGCTACTCGATCAGTCTTATCTTAGGTAAGTTGTAATTAAATCACATGTATTGATATTTGTCTCAGCCCAAACTATGGTCATCCGCAAATCAAATAAGGGTTGAGGAATGCAGATATCAGGGAGATGCAGAGGTTAATGCATGGCTAATTTAATAAGCCGACATATCTAATCAGTGTTCCTTTGAGAGGCTTCATTTAACCTTTTCAGGCCTTCAATGCGGTGTGCTGTTTTACTTCAGGACGTATAAAAGATAATGCAATGGTGCTCATATTTGGAGAAAATTATAATGCAAACTAATTTAACATTCAGCCTATCTTGCACTCTAAGCTAGGAAAAAAATTCTGGATCTTTTTTTTTTTTAAATGAGAAAAATTAATTATTGTGCTAAATATCTGGATGTATAATGTTCCACGGATACATGCCTGGGCATAGAATGCTTCATCATTCATGGGGTGCTACACTGCATCATTACTGTCTGCCTCTTGGCCTTTAATATTGCCTCTAAATATCACATTCTACAGTAACTGAATGGAAATGAAAGTCATGACAACTTTATAAGACAATCTGCATAAGGAACATTGTAAACGATGCTACGAAAAAATGTGTTCATCAACTGAACTAGTTCTGTGTAGCTTGTGATATGTTTGCACAAATTTCATGATATTAATAAGTCATAATAATACATAGTACAGTATATACTAGTGTAGATCAGCTTATTTCTCATTTTATTTTATAGGGTATCTAAACTCTATATGTATTAAAAGACAAAGCAAAAATGGTTTAACAGATCACTTAATTGATGGCCCCCGGTGCAAATTCAGTTTCCCAAACTATATAAGAGGTCATATACTGTAAGGGCCATTAAATGTTGGAATACACTCTTCCAGTAAGCAGCAAATAAATCTAATTAAGTGTTGTATATTTCTGGACAACAGCATATACTGACTAGGAATATGTATTGGCAATACTGACAAAGTGAGTTGTTCCAGGGATATGTCTAATTTTCAGTACAGGACCAGGAGGCAGTGTTACCAGTTTGGGTACAATTTAAAGGAGTCTCACCTCAGACATTGGAGACAAATCGTTAGGATAGGCCACCAATGTCAGATAGGTGCATGTCCCACCTCTGGGACCCGCTCCTATCTCCAGAACGGGCCTGCCAAAGTGAACAAAGGGCAGCCGTGCATGCACAGCCACTAGGGGTGGGCTGGTAACTTAAAATGGTGCTAGGAAAAACTAAAAGTGTCCTTGTGATGTAGACAACAGAAGGCATTGCCATCACAAGTAGGTAGGGCTAGCGATACCATATAGCAGTACAAAATACTGCCCCAGCAAAACCAAATACAAAAGTGCATTGCAAAGTACTGACCCAGCAGAGCCAACCTACCACAGTGCATTGCAAAGTACTGCCCCAGCAGAACCAAATACCACAGTATATCGCAAAATACTGCTCCAGCAGCACAAAGAATCTTCCCCGCTTTGGTGGCCAGTGACAACTGCCACGTTCCATTGCCCTACTCCAGTTACCTCAGGATGGCAATACAGTCGAATTCAGGAGTCAGGAGGGAACCTGCAGCCACCGGCCAAGTACATACGTGCTTGATACTCCTAGCATTAATTAACTGTGGGAGCATCAGACTATTACTTCTTTAGCTGGTAACCATGAGAAGGGCTCAGACACTCCCCTGGGCATTGTCCCATTGGGAAGTTTCCCTGTAGGTTCTATGGCCAGTGCAGCCCTGGCAGCCACCTTTTATTAATTTCTAAGGGACTTCTGAAAATAGCCAATTGCTGGCTGACCCATATAGGTAAATGGAGCAGTGGCCATGCTTCTCAATTTTAGAAACTTCCATAGAAATTAAAGGAGATCACACCATGCATGCTTTGTGCCCTTTCCTTCACTTTTAGGGTCCTGTTCTGGACCTCCAGGATCCGCACCTATCTGATATTAGTGACATACTCTAATGATATGCCACCAATGTCTGAGATGATAAAACCCCTGCTTTTTGTTATAGTATCTGTCCTCTGTACTTCCATCAAATAACAAATATCAAATTGCTAGGTCTTCTGGTCATGACAATACTGAGTCTGTCCCTGTATATTTTATGTACCTGCTTTTAGCAAAATGTCCACCAAATAAAAATGTACTATACATCTTTCTCTAGGTGGTCTGTTCTTTGCTAAGCCGATGCGATCAAGGGGATATGTAACCATGCTAGACCCTTTCCAGCAGATTTATGGAAAGCGAATGGGCGGCTTAATTTTCATACCAGCATTAATGGGAGAGATGTTCTGGGCCGCTGCAATACTTTCTGCTTTAGGTAAGGCTCCTATATACTTTTATTGATTGACTTATACGGCATCTAGTAACATAGTAACATAGTATATAAGACCGAAAAAAGACATTTGTCCATCCAGTTCGGCCTGTTTCCTACAAGTTGATCCAGAGGAAGGCAAAAAACCCCTGTGAGGCAGAAGCCAATTTTCCCCACTTAAGGGGAAAAAAATTCCTTCCCGACTCCAATCAGGCAATCAGAATAACTCCCTGGATCAACGACCCCTCTCTAGTAGCTTTAGCCTGTAATATTATTACTCTCCAGAAATACATCCACGCCCCTCTTAAATTCCTTTACCCTGGGAACACACCTGAGCGTTTTTCAGCGCGTTCAAACGCGCTGAAAAACGCTCAACATGTGAAAAGCCATGCATCCCTATGGGCATGGTTCACATTTGGGCGTTTTACAGCGCGTTTGAACGTGCTGTAAAACGCCCAACGCCCAAACAAGTGCATGAGCTTCTTTTGGGCGTTTTAACGCGCCTATGGACAATGTTGCCATAGGGGAGAATCACTGAATCGCGCGTATGACGCGCGTTTCTTAGTTACAAAAACGCGCATCCAAAAACGCGCGTAAAACGCGTGTCATACGCGCAATTCAGAAATGCCTAGGTGTGTCCCCAGCCTTATTGTACTCACCATCACCACCTCCTCAGGCAGAGAGTTCCATAGTCTCACTGCTCTTACAGTGAAGAATCCTTTTCTATGTTTGTGTACAAACCTTCTTTCCTCCAGACGCAGAGGATGTCCCCTCGTCACAGTCACAGTCCTGGAGATAAATAGGTTGTGGGAGAGATCTCTGTACTGACCCCTGATATATTTATACATAGTTATTAGATCTCCCCTCAGTCGTCTTTTTTATAAAGTGAATAACCCTAATTTTGATAACCTTTCAGGGTACTGTAGATCCCTTATTCCAGTTATTACTTTAGTTGCCCTCCTCTGAACCCTCTCCCGATGTATCTAACAGAATTCTTCTACAAGTAATAGTATTTAACGTATATTCAATAAAAGAAAGAAGCATTAATGTGTCGTATACAGCACAAATAACTTGGCATTTAGGCTTCCAGCACATGATTATATCCATTTTAGCGGTCTGCAAGCCACGGATCCGCAAAATACAGATACCAGCCGAGTGCATCTTGCACTTTTCTCCAACCCATTGTAGATATGCCTATTTATGCGGGCAAAGTGGACAAGAATAGGACATGGATGCGGAGAGCACATGGATGACATCTTTGTGCTGTCTGCATTTTTTGTGGCACCATAGAAATTAATGGGTCCATGTGTGATCCGCAAAAAATGCGGATTGGTTGTGGACTGCAAATACAGTGGTGTGCATGAGGCCTTATAGAGTATGTCTTACAAACTAAACTCTACAAACATCCTTCACAGCATGGAGACCTCATAGGTGTAGCCACGATGCTGACCCTTGACTTAGCCTAGCATTGAGTCTTATATGGCCATTAACCCTTGAATGGCCAACACTATAATGTGTATTATCACTACATATACAGTGCATTTCAAATTAAATACACAGACATATTTGCATCCTATCAGAGGTTTGTGACTCACAAAGGTGTAAATGCTGCTTCACATGGGCATAAGAAGTATTCAATGATGTTTTTATCTTTTAATTTCATCACACATGCAGCCGCATGACCATGTGAAATAAAATAATTACATTCTAAGTTTCTCTTCTACTAAAAGTGGGATTGTTTGATTGTATAGCATAATGTTTATTATAATAGTGAGTCGTTCCAGTGTAAAATATTAGAAGGTATATATTTGATTGTGTAAAAAAAACATAAAGTTAGAAAATGAACTTGTTTTCCCGCAAGCCACTGAGCTTCACAATAGACTGACACCTTTTGTTCTGTATCACTTCTCAGCAGTCATTTCATTATCATCATAGACAAGATTACAATGAAAGATAATGCATGCATATAGATAAGACATGATCCCCTATTCACAATACATGATGCTCACAGCTCATCTCCTCCCCTTCCCTGCACAGTGACCTCTCCACAGGTCACAGAGTATGACTAGAACACAATGAGACTATTCCAGACTCTAGATTTTTATGGTGTGTGTGGCTGCTAAAGAACATATCTATTAGCTGTGGTTAACAGGGCAGAGCGGCTGCTGAGGCAAGATGTCTGCACCCTGATTATGCCCCTGTATTAATGGATGGGCAGGTTGAGCAGGCTGCTTCATTCACTCTTTATACATGGGCTGGAGATACCATAGCTGAGTACAGCACTCGGCTATCTCCAGCAGTTCCTTAGAGAATGAATGGAGAGAAATGCTCAATCTGTAGCTCCATTAGGACGTGGGTACAGGACACCTGTTTTTAGGATCGGTGGGGATTACAGTGGTAGACATCCAAAAATCACTTGTTATAGTGATATTGCTGTAATTTAGGATAAGTCCCAAACTAGGGGACTACACCTGGCTTGTCTATGGGATCCAAATTGGTTAATGGTCTTCCCTTGTGTAAGTCAGCTGGCTTAAGTAACAAAGATGCAGACAGTTTGCTTTGTAATGGATTTTCTCTTTGATTAACTATAGCCTAAGGGGTCTAACCTCTAAGGGTACTTTCACACTTGCAGCATGGCTATCCGGCAGGCTGTATCCCCCATGTCACAAGTACTCGCGTGCCGCCGTGCTGCCGCTCCATCCCCATTGACTATAATGGGGGTGGGGGTGGAGCTACGGCGCAGCAGTCTGTTAAATTCACGGCCAGAGATCGCCGGACTAAAAGTACTGCAGGTCCGACTTTTTAGTCTGGCAATCACTGCCGTGCACTGCCGTGCACTGCCGTGCTGCGCCGTAGCTCCGCCCCCTTCCCCCATTATAGTCAATGGGGACAGAGCGGCAGCACACGGGTACTTGCAGCATGGCGGATCCGGCAGGCTGTTTACCCGTCAGAACAGCCTGGCGTATAGCCATGCCGCAAGTGTGAAAGTACCCTAATCCATACTAATTTCAATATAACCAATTGCAAGCATTTATTAAAGTAATCAATAAGCATGATGTAAAAATATCTGTTTCATTTAGACATTACATATGAGCGCATGATCCATGCTTTTGCAAAAAGCCTCATTCTAAATAATGTCTTGCTATCTCAGCAGTTCCTCTACTTGCAAATACAACTAAATTAAAGTACCTTATACAAAATAATTGTAGAAAACACAGGCTATACTTATGATTAAATATGAAGGAAGTAGACAAAATGGATGCTGCTTAACACATATAATAAAATATTGCTGGCTTCATCAGTTCCTCTTTCCCTGCAGTCTGTACAAATCGTGCTCTTCATGACTCTTAAGTAGATGTTAAAAGACAAACAGACATTTTAGCATAAAGGAGAATACCTAACAAAACTTAACCTTAGACAAGAGTGACAATCTTTCTGGAAAAAACAGGACATTTTTTAAATCTTAGACAATCTTTTTATGTTCAGTTAGTGTATTGAAATATACAAACTTTTGCCCAAACCATCCACAATATAGATATTGGCAACAGTATTAAAGGACTGGATTTTTACTGTAAATTCATAAAATACATATAAATATTCATAGCAATAATACTCAGCCCATGACTGTAAATATGTTTGACATGTCAGTCATGTATGATATTATGGGCAGAGCTCATGTGGATACATAAATAGTACATGGACTCTCTTTCATGTAGCTATGAATTAAGGATGTTCCTTTGAAATGCTGAAATGAGGGAAGTAGGTGACAACCCTTACATCATGCTGGGGAGAGGGGAAACACATATCTGGAATACAAGTAGGGGTCTAAGGTCTCAGCTTTTATTTCACAGGTATGTGAAAAAAATCAAACAGTGAAGATTTACATTTTAAATAAGCAACATTCTTTTTCAGAGATCTTATAATAACTTGACACTTAGTGTGAGTCATCTATATAAGAAATCCAAATTGGAAGTCATTTACCTGTGTTGCTGCCCACTTAGATTTGATTCAAGTGATTTTGCCTTGGGTTGCCTGGTCTATTTCTTATGCTTGAGGCCAAGCTTCTCTCGTTCTAATAAACCTAATTTACTGTAATTTCCAACTGTGCCCTGATTAGATGAAACAGTAAGGCGCTTGTTTACATTTAGACAATTATCACAGTAATATTGATGTAATTATTCTGTTTTAGACATGAATGTCCTGAAATAAAAATTGTAATGAGCTAAAAGTAATCAAAGAATACAACAAACTAATCGCATACAAAAATACAGTTTTCAAGTTTGAAAATACCTACAGTAAAATTCTGAATTTAACAGACTTGACAGACCAGACAGGTGATAAATTACATTATTGTTAGGCTCTCAGCTAGAGCTTGGCCATGCAATTAGAATATTGCACTGAAGCTCAGTCCTAGTCCCTTGAATAGAAGTGCATCTACTACTCTTTCAGTAAAAATAATATTTTCCCACAACTCATTTTAGATTCTGTCCCCTTGTTCTTTTGTTCAGTTTATTTAAAACACTTCCCTAAACCTCGATAAAACCTTTTGTCATATTTATGATATATTTTTGATACTTCCCAGACCATAGGATTTCAGTTTTTTGCATTTTCATTTTTTACTCCCTGCCTTCCCAGATCCATAATTTGTTTTTGTTTTTCAGTTTTTTGTGGGACAAGTTGTACTTTTTAATAGAATCGTTTAAAAAAAAAATTGCAAATGTTGTGAAATTAGATAAAGAAATTCTGCCATAGTTTTATAAATTTCATTTTTGCAGCATTCCCTGTTCAGTAAAACCAACCTGTTCCCTTCATTCTCTGGGTCAGTACAATTACAGTGATATTACATTTATAAAGTTTTTCTTTGGGTTTAACACTGAAAAACAAATAACATTGGGAAAAACATTTTTTTTTGCATTGCTATATTCTGACCACCATAACTTTTTTTTATATTTATGTCTATGGAGCTGTGTGGGGGCTCATATTTTGTGGGGTGATGTGTAGTTTTCAGTGATTTAATTTTGAAGTTAGTATGACCTTTTAAATCACTTTTTAATCACTTTTTATTTCGTTTTTTTGGGGAGGTGAAGTGGCGAAAAAATTGCGAATCGGTCACTTGTCCTATACACTGTAACGAATTATCATTGCAGCCTATGGGACATTTAGTACATTCCTAAGGAGACCTGCTACAGGCAGGGTTCCATGGGAACTATCACTGTTGTAGCCTCAGAACCTTCAGAGGGACCACTGTTACCACAGGGAATTAATGACTACCCCAATCACCACGCAGGGGAGCTGTTCAGGCCTAGGGAGTTGCAGCATTCCTGGGGAAAGCCATCTCAGATTACCATGACATCTGAGGCATTAAATGTCTATGATCAGCCTTAACCCATAAAACTATGGCAGAATTGATTTTGTTTTCCATTTCCACCCCATTTGGTATTTTTTCCAGATTTCCACTACATCATATACAATATTAAATAATGCTATTATAAAGTACAGCTTGTCCCACAGAAAACTCCCTTTTATGGCTTTTTGAACAGAAAAATAAAATACTTATGGCTCCAGGAAAGCAGGAAGTAAAATTTAAAAAAATTGAAAAGTACCAGAATACTTGACTCGCAGAAAGGCCAATGTGAACCGAGCCTTAAAACATATAACAGCATTCTGGTAACCCATGCTCTTGAAAAAACAATATACATATACACAATGAAGTGACATGCATGCAACAGTATTACAAGACGCTGGCCTATGGAGTCTGCTGAGGTTTAGATGATACACTAACAGCACATGAATTTATTTGTCTTTTTGTATGTTTTTTCATAAGGTGCCACCATAAGTGTTATAGTGGACATTGACATCAACATTTCAGTGGTAGTGTCTGCCTTGATTGCCATTTTCTATACCCTTGTTGGTGGATTGTATTCGGTAGCCTACACAGATGTTGTTCAGCTCTTCTGCATCTTTGTAGGACTGGTGAGTAGACATAAAAGCAAACTATTATATTTTTTATACCCCCATAATGTGTCATTTTAAGTTGAAAGCTAAAGGCTTGTGCCAACATAGATTAAAATTTATTGTGCACTTCCATGAGAGAAATCTGAAATAAGAAAAAAGTTCACAGGTTATATGACAAGTCAGATCCTATAATAATGAAAGCAAAAAGCCCTATGCTGACTATAAACCCCGGGGATGCCATGTCTTGTGGCAATACACATCAGGATTATTCCATAAAAGTAGAAATGAGCGAATTGTACAAACTGAATTCACTCAAAATCAGCCTTCTTGAACAGTGAAGGTCTGCTCAAGAAACTCCCACCTCCCCTTTAATTGATAGGGCCAGGCATCTTGTGCCTGTACCGCTGCTCCGAGTAGCAGTGCAATCTCTAGGCCCTGCTACTGCCTGAGCGGCACAGCAGTCTACTGTGCATTCGCCACTACACATCCGGGAGTCTGTTGAGCAGCAGGGCCAGCCCCTCACCGCACAAGAAGGATGATTTTCAAATGAATTGGATTTATGCCAATCAATGTGTGCATCTCTAGATACAAGTCTTCAGCTACCACACTGTTTGCACGTATTTATGTAGAAACAGTTATGGTTATGTTGGTCATATTATGTATTTCTTTTTCATTCAGTTTGCACAATGTGTCTCTTATTGGTATGCACATGTCCCAGGGTGGGGCTTTTTGCTTTTTTTATTATAGGACTTTACTTTTAAGATGTGCAAACTTATTTCTTTTCCATGTATGTCTCTGTATGCATTTTTTTTTAAATTGTGTGTGGTTTTGTAGCATTAAAAATATATATTTTTTTATTACATTTTTGGATGTGCAACTGCTTCAATTTACTATAGTACTTCTTTTGCCTTCCTTGCTAAAAATACATGACATGCCACTTATTTCTGCTGCAGACTTTTTCCACGGCACATAGAAAGCCACATGAAAATTTTCTGATGCACGTGAACAGGGTTGTGGAAACTATATTTATATACATGGGATATGGGTTGTTAAAGGGTTTTCTAGTTTCAGGGGGAGACTTAACAGCACATGGAACCACACTGCTGCTCTAGTTCTTCTGGCAGGGCTCTATGTACCCAGCTGCAGCAGTGACATCACATCAATGACGTGACTACTGCAGCTGATCACTGGCCTTAGCAGTGCACTGAAGAATCCAGTGGTGGGCTGCAGTTGTCACATGTTGTTCAATATGACGTCACGGCTGAAGCTGGGCTAAACACAGGACTGCTGGGAGAATCGGTGCAATGGCACAGGATTACATGGGTTGTTTGGTTTCCTTCTGAAGCAGGACAACCCCTTTAAAGGATTTCATGTGGATTTCCACATGACTTAAATCCGCACCAAAATTTGTGTGAAATCCATGTGTGAACACCCTAATGTTGTAATTTTATCTGAACATTAGGAAGCCAATATAGAGTCACCGTACAGTACCTAGCAACTGTTTTCTCAGGCTCAAACTTTACTTTCATTGGCCTCTGTGTGTGTATCCAGGTAGGCAAGAGTACTATCATCCAATATGACTAAATTGTGCAGTCAAGTATAATAGTAGTGAATATTACTGGACAAAAATGAATTGTTAAGGAATAATTATGCATGAACATAACAGTTTCAATAAATAATATTATTAAATTTACCACTATGTATTTACCAGCTATGTATCTAGCTATATAAGGTTTTCCAGATTTATGATAATAAAAGCTACCAGAGTATAAATAAAAGTTCTTCAACACTACGGTGAAAGTAGTGTAGTGCAGAATTGTAAAAAGTGGCCTGGTCATTAAGGGTGTTTAAGCTAGGGGGGCTGAAATGGTTAAAGGTGGTGCGGGAGCTGTGGCACAGAAAGGAGAAGTGTGTTATAGGGTTTGGTTGGATATAGCAAAAGGAAGTGCTACATACAGGATGGAAAGCAGAGTGATTAGCTTACATGGTGACAACAAGAGAGTCCAAACTGAAAAAAAACATGGTGAAGATGTACATGAGGTAAGCATCTACATGAGCATATCTATTAAAAACAGCAGTAATTCGGGAAAACCCCTTTATTTATGTATTCCCCATGATTTTCCACATGATATGCAATACATGTCTGATAGATGCAAGCATTACCTCTCCAGAATGAACCTCCTGAAACCCCATCCCATCTATTGAGATGGCTGCCGAATACAACCAGAGAATGAATGGAGGATGGGGGGGGGGGTTTGATGGTTTATCTTCTGTGAGAGTCACAATAATAGCCAAGTATGCTAGTGTGAGATGGGGACACGGCTCTCATTGTCTAAACATTGTGTTTGTTTAAGTGAAGTTAAATGATCTGGACTGACATTCTGCTGTTTGGCCACAAGATGCTACTTTCCTAAGCACAGCATCAGACTGCATTTCATGTGATGTTGGGAACTCTCAGGGGGTGGAGTTACGAGTCTAGAGAGGAAGGCAGCAGCCATCTTAGAGTGTGGCAGTTTAGTTGTGCCCACTAGTAGGTAAATTACTGCTCTTTCCTCCTGCATTCATCGGAGGGCGCCGTGCTGTGCAGCACAAGGGTCTCAGCCTTCGGGCTGTGTGTATGCAAGTTTATTGTATGTTCTCAGCATTTGTGGTTGTGTTTATTGCCACATTTAAGTAAAATTCTGTTTTGGCAAAAGCTTGTGTTGGGGTTGCTTTCCTCGTTCATGACTTCACTGTATCCTGGGGAGCCCACCCCGATACATGGCTTACATCTTAGCATAGTCAGCTGGATACAGTGACCGTTATGGATGGGAACGTGGCGGGAGACCTTCCCCCGGCGCCAATGGCACCGGTCCAGGATTCAGCTCGGGGTGCGCCAATGAAAGGCCAACTTTCCCCAACACCGCTGATACAGCTTGCCCCGCCATGTCCGCACTAGTAGGGTACATTCCTGTGGGGGCACTGTTGTATCATTTGCCAAAATTTGACAGTAAAAACCTGATGTTGCAGGACTGGACTGAAAGGGTGCGAAGTGCAATTAGAATGTGTAACCTGACCCCCCAGCTGCTGGCAGAGGTTGCATTGGGGGCTCTCTTTAGTGACTTCAGATGGACAGTGATGGTAAAGGCCCGAATCCGAGAGAGACAAGCTAGAGAAAATATTCTCCCTGCTGGAGAGAGCCCGGGGCGGGGGGGAGGGGGGGGGGGTCCTAAAGTAGTGCAGTTGCAGAGCCACTTCTTCAACTGACCCCAGTGAGAGGGCGAGACGCTGATTCAGTACTCCAATACCCTACAGGAGACGCTAAATGAAATTAAGCAGCGAGACCCAGAGGCCATGGGAGCTTTCTGGGTGGTGGACCGGCTACTATCAGACCAGTTCATAGTGGGGTTCTCCAACAAGTTCTTATAGGACAAATTGCAAGAGATGACAGCCGACATGACATTCTGCAGCGTCTACCTAGACGCCGTGGAAAGCGAGGAAGAGTCCATGCCTTTGGTGGCGAGAGTAGTGAGTAGCACTCATGCTACAGGGGACTGATCGAGGTCTGAAGAGTCAGAGTCCTTAAAAGATGGTCCTTAAAATAACTCAGGTTCAGGTCAAAAGAGAGCCCCTCTGTTGGGCTTGTCGACAGTATGGCCATAGGCCAGAGAGTGCCCAAAACAGATCAAGGTCCAGAAGCTAAGCTCTAAGCGTGAGGAACATGACCTGTATGCCAGCAGTCCCATTATGGAAGACAAGTTGGAAGGCCAGAAGGTACGCTGCCTAGTTGATACAAGGTCAGAGTGTACCCTTATGCCTCTGAAGTTCCTCCAAAAACACTTTGGACATATGATGGAGCCGGAAGGTGGGAGCGTCATCAGGCTGACGGATGCCAATAACAGAGAGATGGACGTCCGAGGGATAGTATAGATGCAGGTCCGACTGTTTGGGCAAGATGCCGGCAAAAAGGGCGTCATGCTGGTGGACCATTAGCCCTGGAAAGGAATGGATGTGACACTAGGTATGAATGTGCTGAGAGACCTAGACCATGAGAGGGGTGCCCATTTTGGGAGCGATAAAACGTTCATGTGGCTCCAACGACTGGTATACTGTCCAGATTTGGCAGACATGGTGGCCGAGGCATGTCTTAAGCTAAGTAAGAGTACTGAAGAGCGGGCTCCTGTCTAGGCCACCCGGACCTCAGCGCCCATAGAGCTCCTTATGGTCGATTATGTACAGATTGGGTACTCCTACCTCGGGATACTTTAGCCATGATAGATCATTTTACAAAGTATGCGGTGGCTGTACTCACCAGAGACCAGACAGCAGAGTCAGCTGCTGAAGCGGTCTACAAACACTTTATACAGGTGTTCAGGTGTCCACGGAGGATACATTCGGAGCAGGGGGCATGTTTGCAGGGTACTCTAATGAATTAGCTGTACCAACTGTATGGGATCAAACGTTCCCGCACCACCCCGTATCACCCCCAGGGTAAAAACGGGGCATGCGAGCGGTTTAACCTCACCTTGCTGGACCCTGGAGGACAGCCAAATGGCTCAGTGGCCTGAATACCTACCTGAACTGATGTGGGGCTATAACAACAGGGTACACAGTACCACCGGGTACTCCCCACATATGCTCATTTTTGGGAGAGCCGGACGGGAGATTGAAGATTTCCACATGCCCGATCCGATGGAGTCACCACTGAGAAATACCACCATATGGGTGCAAGAGCACCGCCGCTGGCTGAGGGCAATGCACAAGGTTGTGGGGGAGCACATGGGACAAGTGGTACACCCTAACCAGAGGGATGGGTATGCCCTGGGTGATCAAGTGATGGTCAAAGCCAAGCCGCGGTCTGGGAAGTTGGATGGGCAGTGGGAGACTGTCCCATGCACGTGAAGAGGATGGTAGACCCTGCCATCCCGGTCTATGAGGTAGAGCCAATAGGGACTGGGGGGCCCTCACGAAACTTGCACCGTAATATGTTAAAGCATTGTAATTTTGATGAGCCAGTGTGTGTGGAGGAGACGCCTCCTCCTGCTCAGAGTACAGAGGAAATCCCCTTAGAGGAGGAGGAGGAGGAATGGTGGGTTGACCCTGCCCCGGTACTCACAGAGGCTCCAGCCGTGGCCACCCGGGGAAAGTGTTGAGTGGTCAGCAGCTCCTCTCCCTTCTGAGCCTATCACTCTATGAAGGTCAACGAGGCCCAATGCTGGTGTGCCCCTACAGCATTATGCCCAGGATGGGTTTGTATGGGGAGGCTTGCTGAGGACAACAACCACTAGTGGGGAGGCTTGTGAGATGGGGAACCAGCTCTCATTTTCGGAACATTGTGTTTGTTTAAATGAAGTTAAATGATCTGGACTGACATTCTACTGTTTGGCTACAAGATGCTGCTGTTTCCTAGCAGACTGCATTTCATGTGATGTTGGAAACTCTCAGGAGGTAGAGTTACAAGTCTGGAGAGGAAGGCGGCAGCCATCTTAGAGTGAGGCTGTGAGAGGCACTGAGGAACTGTGTGAGCGGAGAGTCTGACAGCATCCAGGTGTGAGAGCATCCCTCAATGACCAGAGCTGCAGCTAAGTGAAGCTGATCATGTTCAAGTCCCTAATCCTGTCCAGAGGAACGAGGATTGCTTCCAGGAACGCTGATGAGAGCTGGGGAGCAAAGCTACATACACTGCAGTACCAAATGCTTGTTGGAGAGGCATTTGTTCTGTTCAGAGTCACCAGCGGAGGCAGAGCAGACCCGGGTCGGTAAGATTGTGCACGAACCTCATTACAGCGTTGGCGCCTAGAGACTGAGTTGTGCCCACCAGTAGGTAAATTACAGTTCTTTCCTCCTGCATCCATTGGAGGGTGCCGTGCTCTGCAGCACAAGGATCTCAGCAGGGTGTATGTAAATTTATTGTATGCTCTTAGCATTTGTGATTGTGTTTATTGCAACATTTAAGTAAAATTCTGTTTTGACAAAAGCTGGTGTTGGGGTTGCTTTCCTCGTTCATAACTTCACTGTATCCTGGGGAGCCCATCCCGGTACACGGCTTACACTAGCCCAGGTGTTTCCCTGACTCCAACATAAGTGAATGAAGAGGCCATGCACATGCATGGCCACCTCTCATTCATTTTACACCTGGATACTGCTACCAGTGGCAGCCTCACAAGGTGGGACAGGAGTCAGATGACCCATGTTCTGGAGATACCTGCAGTCCCCATAGGTGGATATGCCATAACTGTCTAGGGTAGGAACAGTACAGAAAACCAGCAAAAATGGGGTGAAGGGTTTTGTTTAACTGCTGTTGATTTATTTAGTGCATAGATTACATTGGATACAATTGTGTCCACTTCTCAGCAGAGAGGACTAGGCACATTATGTACAGGTTTGCTTGATACAGGTTACTCTTAATTAGGCCTCTTTCACACTTGCGTTGTCCGGATCCGTCGTGTACTCCATTTGCCGGAAGTGCCCGCCAGATCCGTAACAACGCAAGTGACCTGAAAGCATTTGAAGACGGATCAGTCTTCAGTATGCTTTCAGCGATACTATGGCAGCCAGGACGCTATTAAAGTCCTGGTTGCCATAGTAGTAGTGGGGAGCGGGGGAACAGTATACTTACAGTCCGTGCGGCTCCCGGGGCACTCCAGAATGACGTCAGAGCGTCCCATGCGCATGGATCACGTGATCCATGCGATCACGTGATCCATGCGTGTAGGGTGCCCTGACGTCACTCTGGAGCGCCCCGGGAGCCGCACAGATGGTAAGTATACTGCTCCCCCGCTCCCCACTACACTTTACCATGGCAACCAGGACTTTAGTGTCCTGGCTGCCATGGTGACCATTGAGAAAAAGCTAAACGTCGGGTCCGGCGATGCGCCGAAACGACGTTTAGCTTAAGGCCGGATCCGGATTAATGCCTTTCAATGGGCATTAATTCCGGATCCGGCCTTGCGGCAAGTGTTCAGGATTTTTGGCTGGAGCAAATAGCGCAGCATGCTGCGGTATTTTCTCCGGCCAAACAACGTTCCGGTCCTGAACTGAAGACATCCTGATGCATCCTGAACGGATTTCTCTCCATTCAGAATGCATTGGGATAATCCTGATCAGGATTTTTCCGGCATAGAGACCCGACGATGGATCTCTATGCCGGAAAACCAAAACGCAAGTGTGAAAGAGCCCTTAAATTGAAAGTTAATTGTTACAAATGGAGAGGAATTTAAACATATATAGAAAATATAGGGAAATTGTAGAACTTTTCATTTATTCAATGATTAAAGGCTATCTACACTTTTGGGGGTATTTTTTTATTATTGCATTGTACTCATTTTGAGCTAAAATTATTTTTTTAATTGGTTTTATTAAAAATATGGCATCCTTTTTTGTACAGAGCTGACATGCACTAGTAGCACCCTTTAGATTTTCTGTCAGACCAGGAGCAGACTGACTTCTTATCTCTGCTCTCTGACATTATAGCTCAGTTCTTATCATACAATTATGGCCTCTTTCACACGACCGTGTGTCCCCCATGGCTGTGCTGCGGATCGCAAATTGTTGTCTGCAATGCACGGGCACCGACCGTGGGCCAACCACATGCAGATCACGGACCCATTAACTTGAATGGGGTCCGCGATCCATCCGTTCCACAAAAAGATAGAACAAGTCCTATCTTTTTGCGGAACGGAAGCACGGAACGGAACACCACGGAAGCACTCCATAGTGCTTCCGTTCGGTGGTACCGTTCCTTCCGCACCGCATCTCCGGATTTGCGAAACCATTCAAGTGAATGGGTCCGCATCTGTGATGCGGAATGCACACGGCCTGTGCCCCGTGTATTGTGGACCCGCCAGATGTGGGCCGCAATACGGCCACGGGGGACACACAGCCGCGTGAAAGAGGCCTAAGAATGTGGCTTAAATAAGTGTTTATGACCTCTTAGTAGATTAGAGATAGGGGTTATTAGATGACTGGCACAAAGTGAAGGTACCAGTCAAACAATTAGAAAAACAGTTAACCCTTTGTGACAGAACAGCTCAATATTTTTTATAATGGCCAATTGAAAAAAATGTTTTTTTGGCAAAGATGTGTAATATGTAATCATAAAATGAAATTTCCTCTGAAGGTGTGCATCACCTTTAAGCTTTATTTACATACAAATGGAAAACCTAGTCTTGATATGCCCTGGGAGAAACTCTAGAATCATTTATGTGGGTCTGGATAAATTGGAAAAAAAAATGCAGTAGACAGCAATACTTTTACTGCAATCAGCAATATCTAAATACAGCTCTATACATATAAACATCCATGTTTTAGGATCCATAAGCAAACACTGATGCTGATGCCATTTATTTCTAACAATTAGGGTGCCATTGAACTCCATATATACTATAGGGTCAAAACTATGTGGACCCCTCCTAATTATTGAGTTCAGGTGTTTTAGCCACATCCACTGCTAACAGGTACATAAAATAATATATAAAATACTCTGTCGTGTAATCTCCATGGACAAACAATGATAGGATATAGGATGTTACCAGTGTCACCTGTCAGTGTATTTTCAGATCTGTTAACTCTGCCCTTTTTGACGGTAAATGCTGTGATTGTGAAGTGGAAATGTGTAGGAGTAGCAGCAGCTCACAAAGTTTTGGCCGTTGCTCATCCGTTACTACACACACTACATAGATTCACATTGCCTCTGGATAAGGAATCAGCACAAGAACAGTGCATTAGAAGCTTTATGCATATGCATGGTCAAGAAGCTGCCCACAAGTCAAAAATTACCAAATAAAATGTGAGGTACTGGCTTGAGTTTAGTGGTATAACTAGAAATGACTGGGCCCCACAGCAAATTTTTGAATGGGGCCCCCTCCCCCAGTAATTTTTTCACAACCCCTTCCTTTCATGCCGCCCACTTTCCTGTGGCTAGTAAAGATCGCCTTCTCAGACCAGGCCCGGAAGCTGTTCCATCCGTTTTCTAAACTGTCTATACTGCCACAGTATATCATTTCATTGTGTAATACTGTTGAGGGGGCCCTGAAAAAATCTTTTAGTACTTCTACTCCTCCTCTTGGATGGGCCCCTTCTGGGTCAGGGCCCCAAAGCAGCCGCTTCCCCTGCTTCCCCTATAGTTACGCCCCTGCTTGGGTTATAAAGGGAAAATAATAGCATTCTTAAGATAGAATGCTAAATAAAATGGCCATTTAGGGGTCAAAAATAATAAGAAAAAGTCACCTCATCCACTTGATCGTGCAGCCGGTATCCTCTTCTTTCTTCAGGACCTGCAAAAGGACCTGCAATGACATCACCGCGCTCACCATGTGGTGAGCGCAGTGACATCATCGCAAGTCCTGCTGAATGAAGACAGAAGATCTTCATTCAGCAGGACCTGCGATCACATCAGAATGCATAGCACGTACTGTAGATTTTGGTGGAGGATGGACAATGGCTACCTTTCAGGGTTTGGGCTAGGTCCCTAATTTCCAATGAAGGATAATTTCTTAATGCTACAACATTCAAACAGATTTTAGACAATTATTTGCATTCAACTTTGTAGCAACAGTTTGGGGGAAAATCTTTTATATTCTAGCATGACTGTACACAAACTAAAATCTATTAAGACATGGTTTGACAACTTTGGTGTTAGAAAACTCGAACTGCCTGGACCTCAACCATACCAAACAATGTGAGGGTGAACTGGAATGCTGATTTTGAGTCAGACGTTTTTTGTACAAAATAGGTGGCTGACCTCAGAAAATCTCGTTTGGCTAAATGGTCACAAATTTCCCACACACACACTCCAAAATCGTGTGGAGGCTATAAAAAGCGGTACGACCTCATGGTTTTGGTTCGTATAGGTGTGATGCTCAGGTGTCCACATTCTTTTGACCATATAGCATGTTTGCTGTGTGTTCAATTTTAGCAACATTACATCTACAGTCAAAAACTGCAGTGAATTACCAAAACATCCAGTGTACAGATTGAGTTTAATTTTCTGTAAGAGAAAAATGATATGTGTTGTCATCAATAGAATATCCCCATTGGGTGCTTTTGTCATGGCTTTAATTTCTGTAATTCCATGGGCCCCCAATGGAAAAGAAATAGCAAGGAACCCAGATGGCAGGCTGAAAAATCAGCTCATTCACTTTCTGATCAGGATCTGTAGGGGGATATTGCTCTAAGGAAAAATGATAATGTGATAAGAGGGTTTAAAGAGATATTCTATGAATATCAAATGTATCTATTATCAATCTATGTGTCGATTTTTCTTTCTTACTATCTACTACAAATATTGTAGTTATCATTCCAGTGATTTGCCATTTGGCTAATTTTTAATGACTGTCTGGGAATGCCAGACCTGTGTCTGTCATATGACATCCCATAAAATGCATTACCTTTTTTTAACAGGAAAAATGCCAATGTTTATGACCAGTGTCATTTCATCAGACATACTGTCTCTTTGTGTTGCAGTGGATCAGTGTACCTTTTGCAATGACTCATCCTGCAGTTACAGACATCACAGTGACAGCTGTAGAAGAAGTCTACAAGGATCCTTGGCTGGGCAGCATACGGAAGGAAGATGCCTGGTCTTGGATTGACAGTTTCTTGCTTCTGGTAAACACTATTTTCTAGAAATCTTCTTTTCTTATTAATTTTGAGACTTGTGTGAAAAAAACAGCTTGAAAATGGAAGACTTCAATATTACTGTTCTGTCTTCATACACGTTCAGTCTGACATTCAGCATAAACCATTCCTGTCTTCCAAATAAGAGGACTGTTCTTTGTAGTCTATCTTGTTTATTGGTAAAACAGGATTGTTGATTGGCAAAACAGGATTGTTTGGTAAAACTACAAGAATACAAATAGCAAGTATAAGTATAAAGTATAGATAGCATGTACTATAACATTTGCATTAACACTGAGGCACATGGTAAAATAGCTGCCTGCACATAAGATTACATATCTAGCTAACAGTAGTAACAACTCCCTGAATAACAATTACAAATAGCTGAACAGCTCCACAACACACAATTTCACAGAAACAAAGGTAGATCTCTCACCAGATATGCCTTCACAGGGATGGTGGAGATATGGAAAATGATAGCTCTGCTGATGTGCCCTGGAGACTGGAGGCTTCTCTTTCCCAGGATGCTTTGCACTCCTACATTGCAGTGCACCACCCTCAATGCAATAGTATTTGTAACAGAAAAAACAAAGTGTAATGCAACTCAACACCGCTAGATGGTGCTATAACCACATTAAACACTTCAGAATTACCAAGGCTCTGGCAGAATTAACTAGAATAATTTTCTAACCCTGCTGGGCAGAACACTCCCCATCTGGTGTCAACAGACGCCACCACTAGATCATTCAGATGAAAACAACAAAACAAGCTCCGGTACTGGCCTGAGAAATAGCTTACACTCGCCAAGCTTCTAAATCTTGACCTCGGCCTTACGTACGTTCCCATCCTTGCTTGGAAAAGTGTTGGTGATGAGGCCCAGTGGCCACTCATTCCAGTGCGATTGGCTGTCTTTCATGAGCACGACATCCCCAGGTCTGATGCTCAGCTTGTTAGTTTGCCACTTCCTTCTTGACTGTAAGGTAGAGATATACTGCTTCCTCCACCTGTCCCAGAAGGCATTAGAAAGATAATGCACCAGCCTCCACTGTCGTCTATAGAGGTCTTAAATTAGGTTAAATTCTCCAAGAGGAGCATCTGAGGTGCTGGTCTTCTGTGTGAGTAACATGGCAGGGGTGAGGATAGTCAAATCTTCAGGGTCACTGGAAAGGGTAGTCAATGGTCTTGCATTCATGATGGATGAGACTTCTGCAAAGAATGTGATAAATTTTTCATGTGTGAGTCTCATACTCCCCACTTGCAAAATGATTGAATCTAAGATTTTCCTTGATATCCCTATCATCCTTTCCGAAATGCTGACCATGTGAGAAAAATGAGGCGGATTAAAGGTCCAGCTGCATCCTTGCTCATTTAAGTATCTTTCCACCTAGGCGGTGTCCAAGTTGAAAGGAATTTGAAGTTCTTTGACTGCTCCGACGAAATTCATGCCTCTGTCCGAACTAATGGCCCCTCAAATAGCAATAAACCATCGAAGTACATTTATGAAGCTTGAAGTGTCCATGGATTCGATCACTTCTATATGGACAGCTCAGCTGGACATACAAGTAAACATGACCGCCAAGCGGTTTGCACTGGCGTGAATAGCTCTAGTGTGCCATGTAGCCATTGACCAAGGACCGAATATATCCAGACCAACGTTGGTGAAAGGAGGATCTGTACTCTCTCAGTTGGGAGACTGGCCATTTTTGGGTTTTGGAATATGCCACAAAGTTTGCGACAGGTAACGTAGTTGAAGATGAGCTTGCTCACGCACCTCTTTTCTCCAACTATCCATAGTCCGGCAGCTCGTAGATTCCCTTCGGTAAATACGTGGCCCTGGCGTTTCACTTGAACGTTGTGATGTCGCACGAGCAGGGTCATGAGGGGTGATGTCTGGGAATTATTACAGGATGTTTCTCCACGAATTTCACTTTGGCTTCTTGAAGACAGCCTCCTATTCTTATCAACACATTCTGGTCAATGGTGGGATCAAGCTTTTTCAAAGCGCTATTCCTGAAGACTGTTTAACCTTTGCTGAAGTAGTCTATTTCATTAGCATATCATTCATGTTGTATAGTGCGAATTATTATGGACTTTTCCAGGTTAGCAGTGGTAAAGGTGTGTTTGCAGTGACGCCAACCTTTGCAGGGCTTCTGGCTCATAGGTAATGTCGATTTGTAAGACTGAGCTATATGAACTAGACAGGCTATAGCACGAACGAGCAACATCCAGGTGGAGAACCTGTGAAACGATGGGATTTGAGTTGGTGATCCGAAGTCACCATATGTAAAACACATACTTCACACTGGATTTCTTTATCAGCATCTGGGTCTACCAATTCGAACGTGTCGGATCCAATACTGCAAGTCGTTGAACGGTACAGGAATGCATAAACCATGTTGTGTCCTCAAGATGGCTTGGTGCGACAGATCCAGTCGCGTGGTCCACAGGATTATGCTGTGTAGGCACATAGTGCCACTGTTTAGGACACCCGATTGCAGACATAGACATAAAAACCATCTGGTTTCGTTGCAAATATATATTAGGACTACCTTGCTGTCCATGTAAAACTCAACATTCCTGATGTTCTAAGTTCAGCCAACTCTACTGCAAGTACAGCAGCGCAGAGCTCCAGTCTGGGAATCGTGTGTTCGCAGAATGGCGGCAATTTTGTCCGGCTCATGACAAATCCTATAGGCCATTGTTCTTTGGCATCTATGGTCCTTAGGTATGCTAAGGCTGCAATCGCCTTGACTGAAGCATCACAGAATATATACAGTCTTTGCATCTTGGCTTTAGTTGATGGCATGGAAGCATAGGGTCATGCCACGTGAAGGCTGGTCAAAGCTTTGAGAGGCTTCCTCCAACCTGTCCACAGGTCTTTTTTCTCTTTGGGAAGTGGATCATACCAATGAGACATCTCTGTGGTGAAGTCTCTTAACATAATTTTACCTTGGATGGCAACAGCTGCTACGAATCTACGAGGATCATATAAGCTGTTTATGGTGGACAGAACTCCTCTGCATGTGAAGGGCTTGTTTTCCTTGCTGATTTGGAAGGTGAATGTATCTGCCTTTAAATCCCAGAGCAAACCGAGGCTCCGTTGCATGGGAAGGGACTCGGTGCTAAGATCCAAGTCTTTTAGATCATTTGAACGGTCTTGGGGTGAGAAGGCCTCCATTAACTTATGGCTGTTAGAGGTGATTTTGTGCAACATCAAATAAAATAAAGCGAGCGTGTATTGGGCCCTTTTCAAGAGACTGATTGCAATCTCCTTGGTGGGTGTGGGTTTCAAGCAGTCATCCACATAAAAATCCTTTTCCACAAAGGATCTGACATCTGATCCATACTTTGCTTAACCCTCTCGGGCTGAATGTCTGAGACCATAGATAGTGACTGCAGGGGAAGGACTGTTTATGAAGATGTGCACTCTCATTCGGTACTCTACAATGTCTTCATTGGGGTCGTTGTTGCAGTATCAGAAGAACCTCAAGTAGTTTCTATGTTCTTCCCTGACGAGGAAGCAGTGGAACATCTGTTATATGTCAGCCATAAATGCTACGGAATCTCTGCGGAAGCAGAGAAGTACCTCTAGAAGTCTGTTGTTGAGGTCTGGACCAGACAGTAAGGTGTAGGTATCTCAGACCGGTTGTCAGGAATATGATTTTACTGCAGTATGGCTGTCAGTGACAAGCAGGTCTGACCATCCACTGAATCTACCCTGTACCCAGTCGCTTTCCTACCGGCCGTCTCAACAGTACCTTCACGATGTTAAAGGTGTCGAAGAAGGTGGATTTAGCTAAAGACCTGTTGCCTTGATCATCTAAGATTGTATACACCTTGATCGCCTTATCTCGGTGGCCGACCAGATAAACTCTGACAAGGCAGATTTTTGAGCAGGACTTCCCTCCTGCAAGTCCTTTACAGATCTCTGTACAGTGAAAAGTGACTACTGCAGTGTCTATGTCGGTGTCCATCTGCTTCACGTCATATTCCTCTGCTTGACGTGAATCTTGAGAGGGTGGTCAAGGGTCTAAAGCCATGTTGTGTTCTGTGCTACCGCATTCTGTGCATGTCACACTGACCTTACAGTTCCTGGTGGAGTGCGATGTTGTGTTGCAGCACCTGAAGCAGATGTTTTCTTTGAGGAATTCTGTGCGGTTTTCTAAAGACTTCTCCCTGAAGGCTCTGCATTTTGGTAGAGAATGTGGTTTCTTGTGCAGGGGGCATTGTTTGGTAAGATCTGTGGGTATGTTCTCTTCTTAATAAGACTTAAACTACCTGTAAGAAGAACCTGTGAAGGCAACATTAGTTTTGTGGACTGCCACTGGTTTTTTATGAGGTTTGACACCAGGGGTAGTGGGACATGACAGAGTAAAGTCAAAATCCTTGCCTGTTGAGTAACAAAGTCTACAAATACCACGAGGGGGGGGGGGTATTTGGTACATTATGAAGCTGTTTATAATGGGAATCATGCAGGATCCACTTCTCCAGTAGATTATAAGGGAGTTTTTGGACAATCGGATTGACACCTCTGTCCAGGAATGCTAGCCCTGGTAGATCTCCTTCTGCCTGAGCAACCTGTACCTCTATCAACAAGTCACTGAGTTCCCGGAGCTTCTGGTAACTCCTACCCACTATTCTGGGGAAATTATCAATCCTCTTATTTAATGCATTTTCTATAGCTTCTATTGACCCATAACACTCATCAAGTCTTTCCCACACCATCTTTAGGCCTTTGCCCAGATAGTTTATGTTAATGTCTTTGATTCTTTTGGCATGTTCAGCAGACTTGCTTCCAAGCCATTTTACCAAGAGATCTTATTCCTTACTACAGGAAAGATCTAAGTCCCTTATGGCATTCTGGAAGGAGGCTAACCATGCCCTGTAGTTCTCGGGTCGATCAGTGAACTCTATAAGTCCTTTAGTAACCAGCTCCGGTTTAGCAAAGAACTTAGCGAAGTCCATGGCGACCTTATTAGCGCCAATACTACCCGGTGCATTGTTGTTATGCTGCATGTGTGGTGTATCACTATACCTTTTAGGGGTTTCTGGCTTAGGGAAGACTGTATAATACCGTTCTGACGCGAAGGTTGTACCTTTAAGTCGAAGCGAAGGTTGTAGCTTCCGTTCTGTAGGGCGGTTGTTGTGGTCAGCATCTCTTTGTTGCATACCGTCCTGCTCAAGGTATTGCAGTTCAAGGTAGGATCTTTGACACTCTGAATAAGCTGGCTGATATACTGGATCATAGTCTGTCTTGGGCTGCTAATGGACATATTCTGAGACATGCTGTGTTGGATCTTGTTCATCTAGGTCTGGTTCAAGTACTTGGCCGTGTCTCTTGGATTCGGGGAACTCCAAGGCATCTAAAAACTCTGCTTTGGCTACTGCGGCTAAAGCTTCTTTCTCTGCGGCAAATTTTCCAGTGATGCTTGCAGGCATGCTGTCTCTTCTTCCAGTGACGCTTGTAGGCATGCTCTCTTTTTCCTTTGACGCTTTCAGGCTCTCTTGCATCTCTTTTTTTAGTTGCATGTCTTGTGCAGCAAAGGAAGACCTTTCTTTTGCAGCCTCAGCTTCTGCATGGGCGAGAGCAGCCCTTTCTTTTATTGAGGACTTGCTAGAGCAGCTTGCTCGTGACCTGGTCCTTTATGATGATGTCTGGCTAGTGGACATTGTGTGCCTTTTGCTGGCTGCTTAATGTCTCTGTGCAGACTCAGTCTATGTAGAAACGGACTTCAGCTTGGTCTGGATCATACTGCACTTGTTGGGGGCGGAACTCTCACTTCTTGTGAATGTATGGCAGCCGCTACAATCTTGTATGCAGGACCACGTGTGTGATGGCGGCTCCGTATAGTCAGATCCACTATCGCTGGTGACTAGCATCTGTTTTACTGTTCTTTCTTCATACATGTTCACACAGTGTGCAGTCTGACATTCAGCATAAACCATTTCTGTCTTCCAAATAATAAGACAGTTCTTTGTAGTCTAACTTGTTTATTGGTAAAACAGGATTGTTGATTGGCAAAACAGGATTTTTTTGTAAAACTACAAGAATACAAATAGCAAGTATAAGTATAAAGTATAGATAGCATGTACTATAACATTTGCATTAACACTGAAGCACATGGTAAAATGGCTGCCTCTACATAAGATTACATATCTAGTTAACAATAGTAACAACTCCCTGAGTAACAATTACAAATAGCTGAACAGCTCTGCAACACACAATATCCCTGAACCAAAGGTAGAGCTCTCACCAAATATGCTTTTACAAGGATGGAGAAGATTGAGAAGAAGATATGCAAAATGACAGCTCTGCTTATGTGTCCTGGATTCACAATTATGAAAAAATGAAGAGGACAATGAAAAAAGTCAATAAATAAAGAAAATAAATAAAGAAAATGAAAAAAAGGAAAATTGGGAAAATTATAAATAAAGTAAATATGTAATCTTATAAATGAACAATCTTCATCGTCCCCATTACCTCATCCTAAGATTGTCTCCTGTCTACCACCCTGGGATATCCTAATATATATGATATTACCATTATATTAACTCTCTGCAACAATAATGTTGCTTTCTTTCTATATATGATTAAGTTAATTTCTCCTCTATGGCATCATGTAACATTTAACATTATCATCTTTTGCTAATACATCCTAAATGTGTTGTAAAAAAAATTTTACTTATGATTTGTACTTTTGTCTATATCTATACCAGGCCGTGAACAAGGTCTAGGTTGGACTGAAACGTTGGCCAGTGACTTAATATTATTTCTTCTGGATGGATTATAAAAAAAATGCTAACAAAATAAAATAAGAAGTTCATGCAACAGAACTGCAGTAGTTTATTCTGAATTTACGAAGATTTGATGTACCACTGAGCACCACCCTGACTCTAGAGGTGTACTGTTCAACTGTCTCGTCTAACTGATGTGTCCTAGCGACTGGCTCTTTCCCAGGATGCTCTGCACTCCCAGAATGCAGTGCTCCACCCACAATGCAGTAGTCTTTGTAACAGGGAAAACAAAGTGTAATACAACTTAACACCGAGATGGCGCTATTACCACATTAAACACTTCAGAATTACCAAGGCTCTGGCAGAATGAACCAGAATCATTTTATAACCCTGCTGGGCAGAACAATCACCTTTAATTCAGAATGACTTCTGTATTTGAAAAAACAATTTCCTAGATTTCAAATGTAACATGTATTCTTGGTTTATTAACATTTCTGGACTCAAAATCAAATGCTTTTCATTTATTAAATGGGCACATTCGCAATTTGCTGGAAATCATGTGGCACATTTATAATTGATATTTGGCAATCCTTCCTACAAGCTTCTTGTTTATAAGCTTCAGTCCTTAACATAGTGCAGTTTTGAAGCAGTTATGCGGTCACAACAGAACGGGACTTACAGATGAACCATTTTACTGGCAACTTCAGCAGTTGTAAGTACAGCTGCTTGCAATGATAGGTACAATTTTCATCATACGGGTTGCATATGCAGCTGTCTCAAGTTTGTGTATAGGGGTTATAAACAGCATATAGATTCCTCTGAGTCACTTTACTGACTCTTTATTTGCATCTCTACAGTAACCTCAGCAGGGTGCAGTATCTCAGACTGTTTCTGCTCCTCTAGGCTGTGTCCACTCTCAAACTGAAGCTCCTCAACTCTCTCCTTGCAGCTGTCAACTAGCTCTACCCTACAGGGGTGGGACCAGCCCACACCTAACAATTGTTATTAAGGGCTGCCAGTTAACTGTTTCCTGCCTATATGCATCCTTTGGTGAGGGATACATAAGCCAAGCACATTAACCCCTTATGCAGACTGCACACATGCCACATCTCTTAGGGTAAATTTAAGTATGGTTTTGAATAATGATGTTTAAACTAATTTCCTGTTTTAAAATGTTGCAAGCTTCCTGTGGTGAGCATTAAAGTGGTTTTCCATGGCTAAGGATAGGCCTTCAATATGGGATTGGTGGGGGCCAACACTCTGCAACCCCACCGATCTGCTGTTAGCAATAGCTGCAGATTCTGGAAGAAAAGAATATATGGAGCTGAAACAGCACAATTTTGTCAATTGTGTAGTGGCCATTCTCTGGCAATGCAGGTTTTCAATGAATGTGAGCAAGGCTGCAGTACCTGAGAAAAGCACTACACACTGTACGCAGCTGTTGTCTTCCAGATCTGTACCCTGTTTACTTCCTGGAACCTGCAGCTGCCTGGAAAGTCGTGAAAAACCCCTTTAAGGGCTCATTCAGATGACCGTATGCTGTCCGCAAAAATGTGGATCTATTTTTTTGCGAATTAGATGCTCACCCATTCACTTCTATCGGGCCCTTTTCTTCCATTCCACGGCTCCGCAAAACAAATGAAACATGTCCTATACTTGTCAGTGAAAATCAGGACATGGCCCTATTGAAGTCTATGGGACCACAAAAATACTGAATGCTATCCATTTTTTTGCAGACATGCTGAACTGTCCGGGAAAAAAAGAAACGATCCGCATTTTTGCGGACAGCATACGGCTGTCTGAATGAGTCCTAACCCTTCTGCAGGTTGATGAATCCAAATGGTTTTATTACAGTTTATCCTCTCAACATAGGAAATGTGACCAGTCAGTCTATTACTAGCCAAAGTTATGAACCCCTACATCCAATGACTGGCTTAGCAGTTGCACTTCCAGGTTAACAGAAAACCGGAAGCATAGACCAGTGGGGGGCACAGAAAGCCTCAGAACAATGGTTAAGGGGATCAGCAAGGTGTTGAAATGACATTTCTTTTTGTAAAGAAACAAAACATCAATGGTGACTTTCTGCTTTCTGTTGTCTAGCATTGTTCTGTTGATTTATCCTCTATAAAGATATAACACGATAAAATTTTTAATTTTGTAGATGCTAGGAGGGATCCCCTGGCAGGCATATTTCCAACGGGTCTTATCAGCATCCTCAGCAACATATGCCCAAGTTCTCTCTATCTTAGCTGCTTTTGGATGTTTAGTAATGGCTATTCCCTCAGTTCTCATTGGTGCTATAGGAGCTTCAACAGGTATGAAAAGTTTACATATTTACATTTTTTCAATAGAAACTTAAAGTATTTTATGGTATTTTTATAGCTACCACCTCTGGGATCCACTCCTAATCCAGAACAGACATCCCCAAGTAGTAGCGAATTGAAGATGGTAATAAGTGTGCGATGCACTCTCCTTCACTTTGAGAGCCCAATTCTGGAGATAGGACTGGGTCACAGAGGTGGTACCCACACCTATCTGATATTGGTGGCTTATCCTAGTGATAGGCCACCAATGTCTGAGATGAGAATACTGCTTTAATCTCTAGACTTGATGATGTACACAGCATATGGTGTATACTATGGACATCAGTGAAAGACACCGATAACTATCCTTATATTCACAGCAGCCTATTAATGTAAGACAAATGCTATTTATTTTTATTTTTTTTAAATTTAGTAGTCTAACGGAAAGCCTGTGCTTTCACATTTCTTTTAGAGTGGAATCAAACTGCCTATGGTTTACCGGACCCACAGAGCAGAAATGAAACAGATATGATCCTGCCCATTGTTCTTCAGTATCTGTGTCCTCCTTACATTTCTTTCTTTGGGCTTGGTGCCGTATCCGCTGCTGTGATGTCATCCGCTGATTCTTCAATCCTGTCTGCTAGTTCTATGTTTGCCAGGAATATCTATCAGCTTTCATTTAGACAAAATGTAAGTTACTCCTAATAAGTAAGTAAGTAATTTCACTATTAGACAAGTATTGTCACACATGTTTAAGACAATAATGACCATTAAAAAAAGCTATAATACCACGCTAACATAACATTAAAATACAGTTTAAAAGACTGAAAAAGACATACATTATATCCATTCAATTCAGTCTGTTAACCTGCAATGTTGATTGAAAAGAATGGAAAAAAAACCCTCATGAGGTAGAATTCAATTTTCTTCACCTTAGAAAAAAAATTCTTTTCAACTATGACTTGCAATATTAGTACACTCAGGTAATGCATTCCGGTCCCTTCTGAATTTTTTGAGTTCACCATCACAACCTAATCTGGCAGGACAGTTCCATAGTCTCACTGATCTTACATAACTAAAACTAAAATACAATGTTTTCCAGTCTTGCTAACTACTTAGACACATTATTTGAATGCTTTATACAGATGAGAATAAAGGAAGGTTGAATTAATTCCTAGTGCAATTTCCCTCTACTACAAGAGACGGTTTAAAAGTTACCGTAATTTAAAATAGAGAGTAATCTAAATTGGTTATTTGGTTTAGAAAACTCATTTTTACATTCATTGTTAGTGGTTTATGAGATAGTACAGAACAGGTCTTCATTCCAGGATCAGACCTGAGTGGATAGCTTCTACAAAGAGTATATCTTGATCTGAACAACGTGGTATGTCCATACATCCCATGGTATTATTCTCCTTTTCACCTACTGATGTTCTGCAGAATAATAAAACATTTGGTGCCAAGTTCCCCAGCAGGTAATCTTTGACTGTTTGACTGAGCAATCTGCTGCCTCCTCCAACCATTCAGTATAGCAGAAAATAAAATGAATGATAGAGACAGTATAGCAAAGATCATTGGTCATTTTTAAAACTCATTTACCTACTTATGGGGTCAAAAAGTGTTGTCTCTTGTAGACATGACTACATTTTTACTCAAATACCATTTTATTTTCCAGGCATCTGAGAGGGAAATCTCCTTGGTTTTGAAGATCACAGTCTTTTTTTTTGGGGCAGGTGCAACAGCCATGGCATTACTTGCTAAGTCGGTATATGGACTTTGGTACCTGAGCTCTGACTTGGTCTACATCGTCATTTTCCCTCAGCTGCTCTGTGTCTTGTTTATCAAAGGAACCAATACCTATGGCTCTGTTATAGGGTACATCTTGGGGCTTTTTCTACGGATAAGTGGAGGAGAACCATATCTACATCTACAGGCTCTCATCTGTTATGGGGACTGCTATGTAGACAAGAACAATATATATTTACAAAGATTCCCATTTAAAACACTCTCTATGCTGGTTTCATTTTTATGCAATATTACCATGTCTTACTTGGCCAAGTATCTATTTGAAAAGGGAATATTGTCACCAAAGTATGACTTCCTAAATGCTGTGGTGGCCAAGCACAGCGAAGAGAACATGGACAAGACAACTCTTGTGAAGAATGATAATATCAATTTGTCAGAGTTAGCTCCAGTGAAGCCAAGACACAGCATAACATTGGGGAACACCTTTGTAAATAAGCAGGCAATTAGTGACTTGGACTCAAGCCCAGAGTCTCCAGAATTTGAGAACAAGGACCTCTGATATAACCATAATAAGAATGCTACTTCTTCATAATTAGCAATGAAAACTCTATAAACAGAAATAAAGATGGTAAGCAGTGTTTTACTACAATTATATGGTTTATATATGTATGACATTGCACAATTAAACATACACATCATATCACCCTCCCAGTATGAAGTCACGTATTGCTGTTCTTCATACAAACTTTATTAAATATTGTGATACTTTCTGAGCTAGGTTTTGTTTTACATACCGAGCAATATTCAATATATTAAAAGACAGATACATACATTGAAGTGCTCTTTACACCAGCCAGCAATCAGGCCCTTGCATGAAGGTGCATTCCTAGGAACTCTCGTTCCCGATTACTGGCCAGTGTAAAGGTGTAGCTGATCTCCCAATGAACAAGCAAACACTCGTTCATCAGGTGAACGCATCGTTGAGACAGACAGCAAAAACAGTGTTTTGGGGGTAGCAAATCATACTGTGTAAACAAAAATCTGCTGCCCTAAAAATATAATTTTCTAGAATGACAACAGCAATCACTGGAGTGATGGTTCATCCCCATTCAGAGCAGATCTAAATGCAGCGCTCACCTACTCTGATGACCCTGATATGTGGGCCTGTATTCAATGAAACTACTGCACCAAAAATGCCTATTGTGTGTATATGTGTAATTCTCCTTAGAACTTAAATGATTACATAGTAGCCATAGATCATTGCTATATAATTTATCAGATGTGATTACATTGCAGAACATTTCACATTACATAGATTTTTATTTTTATGATATGGTTTTATAACACCAGCAGTTCTGCACTTACGTGACCAGGAATAACATATGTAATGGTTTGTTTCATTGCTCATTTAACTACAAATGAGATTTTAGCATATTTACTCGGTATAACTATGGAGAAGTATTAATGTATAGAAATGATTTAGGCAACTTTCCAGAAGAACCTAAATTTAACTCATTTTCACAAGTGATTCGACTAGCCAACACCATTCTCCTTTCCCCTGAAACTTTATATTCATTGGTCTCTCATTTCTGATTAGAGTTTGATAAATTAGTGCTGCCTAAAGGCTCTTTTGCATGCCGAGTATCAGGACTATTATAAGGGATGAGAGTTTGTATGACTGCTAATTCCCGATAATTGTTTTGTGTAAAGGTGCCATTAATCTCCCAATGAATAAACAAATGCTCACTCATTGGGTGATATCACCTTTGTTCAGCTTAAAATCCCCAGGGATGTGTTGCAAACAAACAAGTAAACTGTATGAGGACGAATGATCATAACTATGATCATTCATCCCTATACAACAGCGGTCATTGCTGCATGTAAATGCTTTTAACATGTGTACAATGATCAGACAGGAGTGTTCCTAGGAACGTTCTTTCCCAATCTTTGGCTGCTCTGTATAGCCTTAGGTAATGAACAGGGCTGTGATGAACCAATCATCACTACACAACCCTAAACTTATCCAAGAATGAAAGGACTTATTAAGAAATACATAAAGAGACATGGCTTTGTCTAACCCAGTATCTAAGCCTCATTTCCACTCAAAATTGGTTGTTTTTGACTGGAGACTTATAATAATCCGTAAATTAACTATGTTTGCAGTTCATTTTGTGTATTTTAAAGGGGAATCCAATCAAAACTGATCTTTTGACGTTGTTTAGTAACATGATCATGGAGTTTCTGATCTTGAACCTCTACTGATTTCCATATTTACAGAGCTTTCAAGCCCCTGAAACATTTCTGATACAACTTTCTAGACAAAAGATCCTCAAGATTAGCAATGGCTTTCCTTGAAAATTGGACTGGGAATATCAATAACACTGAAATACCCCATTGACATAAGGTATCACAGCTTACCTCCTCCCCCTCCCTGCACAATGACCTCTGCACAGATCATAGAGTATGCCTTTGACACATACCCATAGAAGTCAATGAACATCTCCAGACTACAAGTTCCTATGGTCCCTAGGCCTGCTGAAAAATGTATCTCTGAACACTGTTGACAGCAGCTTAAAGAAGATGACTGCCCCCCAAATTCATGCATAAAAATAGAATTTTAAAAAATCTACAAACAGAAAATATAAACAGATCATAAAAATGAATATGCATCACTATCTGGTTTTAATTATGGTAGTAAAAATTCTATAGGTAATGCATTCCCTTTAAAATTACTAAATGTTAGGGCAGATTATTGTTTTGTCAACCTGCAGCTAAAGGCCCCTTTACATGAGTAGATAATTGATTCGATGGAACGATGAATAAGTTGTTATCTGAGTTGTTAATGTTTGAACGACAACCCTTTAGATGCACAGAGTATCTTGTAAAAATTCATGAGTGCGATCGTGTTATAGACCATTTGTCAAGCAAACAGTTGCATTTACACTAAAAGATAAACCACTGCCTGGGCAGTGTTTGGGGGAAAAGGGATTGTTTTATAACTTTGAAGGTGGGAAAGGTTTGTCTTCAGTTCAGACAACACAATTACAAGATAGGCTTGTGGGCAAAACATCTCCTTGTCATAGGAAATAATGAACATTTCTACCTACACAATAGCAGAACTGCAGACACCTGTATTTGATATGTTCATTTGCTGTAGGATTGTGGTGTTCGATGTTTTACAAGTGAATATTTGTTTGGAGTGCAGAAGTGGGAAAATTGAAAGAAACTTTCAAGGTGTTTCCTCCCACTTAGGAGAACACTTGAAGGAGCGATTTTATTTCCACCCTTTTTTGATTTGCGCAGATATTTCCAGCTGAAATAATTAATATGACATGAATGGCATAACGATTCCACACCCACTGGGGAATCATCTGTGATGTAAATTATACCTGTTCTGGACATGAACAGTGACTAAGGTGTCTACATCAGCAATCACAAGAACGACAAACTAAATAATTATCACTTGTCATTTGATCATTTAATGCTTTTACACTTTCACTCAATGTTACGTTTTTGTAAAATGATTATCTACTTGTATAAAGGGGCCTTATAAGGGAAGAGTTTATCTTCAAGCGAATCTCATTATATTAGTGGGCAGAACATTAGAATGAAATAATGATAGCTCCATTGCTCTCTTGACACACCTATGGTGGATTAATATGAACAGAGGAGCAGCCAATTATCTAGAAGGAAGCATTTCTTCCTGACTACTGGCTGCTCATTCAGAGGAGCTGAAGCACTGCATTTATATGCAGCGATCACCTCCACAGTATGAGAACGGGTGATCACTATTGTCCTCATACAGCTGCTTTGTTTCTGGGCAGCAGATCGCTGTTTAGACATCACAATCTGCTGCCGAGATTATTTACATGCCAGCACTAATTATAGTTTCACCTGATGAACAAGCATTTCAATTGTTCATTGGGTCATCGGCTGCACCTTTAGACGGCAGATTGTTGGGAATGAGCGTCCGCAGGAACATTTGTTACCAATAATCTGCCCTAAGATCTGCATGTGTAAATCGACCACTAGATAAACATAGCCAACACACACAGAGCAAATTACCAAATGCAGTTCTTTACTCTTCACCAGATTTTTCAATAATCTTACACCTAGACGAGGAATAAGTCGCACATTAAATTGTTCATTGTGGCTAGTATATCTGATTGGTACACCAATATTAAAGGGGTTGTCCAGGCTACAGATAATGATGAACTAGTATAGGTCATCAATATCCGATTAGTGGGGTCCAACACCAGGCACCCCACTGAGCAGCTATGGTGCCAGTTCCAGAAACTATAAAGTATACAGAGCAAAAGCAATAGGCTCGATATACTGTGTAGTCTCCAGCACTGTCATACTGCAGCTCAGCTCCGATTCACTTGAACAGCCACTACACTCTATTGTTTTCAGCACCGGCAGCTTCCTGAAACAGCTGATCGGAGGGGCTGCCAGATGTCAAAACCCTACTAATCTAATATGGCTGACCTATCCTGAGGATTGGTCATGAATATCTGTAGCCCTCACAAATCCTTTAATAAGTATGTCCTATTGTAATCCTAATGTATAACTGCAAAAAATGGCACCAATGTTTAAACTGTATAGGCACCCAGTGGAAAAAAGCAACAAAGGACCAAGGACTCTGTTTTTGGCATTTGTCAACTGAATGGGTCACTAAATGAATACAATGGGTGTTTAACCAGCATATCCATTAAATTTATGTCTCAGATGTAGTATGCAAAGAATTTATCACCAAACCTGCTACCCAGATTACAAGGGGCCATAATGTTATTTTCTCATATACACTATAACTTTACATATAATTGTAATTTTAGTTATTATTGTAGTGCTGTTGTGTCTGCATTGTCTCTATGCAGCAGGGGTGGACTGGGAACTTAAAGTGGCCCTGGAAAAAATACAAAAAGTGGCCCCATTTTGAAGTCGGGACCAAATTGATAGAAGGCAGCCCCAGCAATACCATATTGTGGCACATTATACCACCCCAACAGAAGCCAATAACAAAGTCCATCATAAAATACTGCCAGCAGCACAAAAAACATCCCTAAAAACTTCCACTGGCCGGCCGTGAGGAGGCGGCCCCCTAGGCAACGGCCCACCGGGAAATTTCCCGGGAAATTTCCCTGTAACGTCTGTTTGTAGATTTTTTAAAATTCTATTTTTATGCATGAATTTGGGGGGCAGTCATCTTCTTTAAGCTGCTGGAAATATAGCACCTCTCCATTTCAGTAAATGGGATAGTTTGCAATTCCCCCATGCAGTCTCACAGGCTGATGAAAATCTTACCAAAATGGGTTAGTTACCTAAAGACACTTCAAATGCAAACCACTTCTTGGAGCTTACCAGGCAATAAGCAGCTGAAATCTTTGAAAGCCCAGCCATACATTAATAATTTTTCATTGTCGTCTCTGTTGTATTTTATATTAGGCCGTGTTTCTGTCAGAATGCACTTATTATCCACATACTGTGATGATTACTGTGTATTAAATGTTTGCCTATGTTTAGTGAACGTTACTGCTGATCTTACGTGGTTAGTCCCTGAGGGTCCTCACATAAATCATTAAGATTCTTCATCGCTGAATAGATGGAGCTAGCAACACTGCAAACCACCAAAACATATAGTACACTTACCTTTTAGACCGTGAACATCAACTAGTGCCTTACAGTCCATATGAGATCCTTACTGTGCACATTTAAGTGACGTTTTCCTACATTTCACATACAATATGCAATTTTTTTTACATGTTTATGTATTAGAGTATTGACTAATTCTTAATAAAAATGTTTTTTTCTAGATTAGGATAATACCGCCACAGTTATTATTTTGTTATAATGACTAAGGCCCTGCTCACATAATCATATTTCTGTTCTGTATTTTATTTTCTACATTTTCATTCAGCAAAACAGGATTGGACCTCAGAGGGAAGCAGTAAAAAGTTACTTTGGGGAAAATTTTCCTTCTTTGTGAGCATTTTACTTAGTTTTTTTTAATAGTTACAAAATTCATAAGGGACTACAGACATGCAATACACTTGTTAGTGAGAAGGCAGAGAGGAAGTAGAATCTAAGGCAGCTGATTTTTTTATTCGCAGAGTACTTTTGGTATTCTCATGTGAAGCTATACATATTATATTTTACATTTTTCTGCTTAGTCTGTCAGTATCGGACTGGCCCACCAGTACCAGAGGATCCTTTGGTGGGTCCAGGCTCTGATACCATAGTGGGCCCCAAAGGTCCAGGAGAAAAAAACATGTGGAACCGCTTTTGAAACCAATGACTTGCCACCAAGGTCTATTTCTTTGGATAAAGATTATTGATTACACGATCTTGCGAACCGAGAATAATTTTATCTGGTGGGCCCAGTCCGACCCTGCATACTATATCAAATTTAATAAACCTGTTTAAGAAATAATAGAAAAGTACAAAAATACATGTACGGCCACATGATCAGGTTTCCTGATGCAGTTTTGGAAGCCAAAACCAGGAGTGAATTCAAAAGAGAAGAGAAATCGTATCTGTCCTTTATACTTTCTTTCCTTTTATGATCCACTCCTGATCTTGGCTTCCAAAACTGCATCAGGAAATGTAAATGTGTGGCCCTTCTTTTAGACTTCTTATAAGTTAAGCAGAACTCCTTCAGTTGAAGAACTAGTGAGCAGATTACCAATGACCATTTTATATGTATTTGTCAATTCATTGTGTACTCGGTTTTGAAATTGCAAGCAAAATTGTATTAACATAAAGGAAAGTTAAAAATGAAATTGAACTTTCTTAACAGAAACTGATATGCTACTCAGCATTTACATGTACATTTGTGTTTTTCGGAACCAAAATGTGTTGTGGGTTTTTGGCTTTGTAACCATACTAGTCCCACATACAGATAAATGTACTGTCATTCTATACCTTGCATAATGCGTCTGCTGTTAAAACACAAAAAACATTGATGTTGTCTCATTGTGATTTAAATCTGCAACAGAGGCGGAGAGAAACACATTGTAAATCTGTCAGTTCAGCGACTTTCACATTACTGTAATAAAATATATATTTTTGTTTCTTTCAGATATGATATATAGTAAAATGCTTAAGAAATAAGATAAAATATATCTATTGTTTAAGTACTGTATTAAATAGTGCCAAATAAGTTCTGGAATCGTGTAATATAAACTTTCTATTTATGTATGTAACCCACAGATATACATATTTATTTTATTAGTACTAAGAATCTTATGTGTGTAGCATAGCAAGAGAGATATGCTTTAATAAACTTTTTTTTTCTTATTCATGGTGGCACTTTGCTTGTTTGACTATAGTGGAAAAATGAAGATACAAACTGTTTAGGCTGCATTGGCTGGATTTGACTATCAAACAGAAAATGCTAAAGTAGTTGCACTGTATTGCACTGCATTATAAATACAGTGCAACTACTTTAGCATTTTCGGTTTGATAGTCAAATCCAGCCAATGCAGCCTAAACAGTTTCTTGTAAGTAAAAATATATCAGAAATGAATTAATTACATGTATTTCTACAGTGTGGCCTCTGGGTTTGAACCCAACAGTGCAGCCGGCCACATGTAGCCAAGCCTCCTCCATTTATGACAACTAGAGATGAGCGAATCGAATCCGATGAGGTGGAATTTGATCCAAATTTCAGGATAAATGTGATTTGCCGCAAAGCCAATTTCCTTGTGCTTCATGGTAGCGAATCATTTAACCTGAAATTGTGTTAAAAAAACAAAAAAATAAAATCATACTTACCTCCTCCACTTGCTCACCACGGGCCAGCCGCCATCTTGATGGGAGATCTTGGCCGAAATCCCACGCATGGTGATGTATGACGTCACCACGCCAACCGGTGTGATGATGTCACCTTAGGCCGCGCGAGATTTCACGCTAGATCTTCAAGCACAATGGCGGTGCCCGGCCCGTCGTGAGCAAATGGAGGTGGTAAGTATGATTTAATTGTTTTTTTCTGTTAATTTTAAACTGTATTCTTACTCTCAGATGCCGCGATCATGTATAAACGCAACATCTGAGGAGTACAATGATGGGGGGTGGCGCTATCACAGCTCCCTGTCATTGCACCTGCTACTTACAAAAAAATGCGCTTCGTGATGAAGTAATTCATCACAAAGCAAATTTTTTTGCAAAATTCGGTGAAGCAGCCGAATCGAATTTTCCAAACGTTTGCTCATCTCTAATGACAACCAATGGCTATAAAAGTTTGTGGTAAAATCGTGCAACTATTGGCTGCTGTGGGTGAACCTGTCTTGGCCACATGTGCTCAGTCGTACTGTGGGGTTGTGCCCTTTTAGCTTTTAAGGTGCAGCATTTTAGCCCTTATACACATCGGTGAGCCTGAACAGTGACATATGGGTTCCATTGTGGTTTCAATCTACAAACTTCCGTCCACCTCAGTGCTATAGAGCTGCAGGCACTCCAGTTGTTAACCTACCATTATTCGTTGGGTGCCACATAGGGAAGGATTTCTCTATGAATACAGCATCCGAGCATGCCACAATTTTTTGTTAGTATTGTGGAATCCAAAAGAAATAAAATCTCAGTAAATTTCTATATGATATTGGAGGAATCAAAGCCCCATAAATCACTATCCATGAACATGAGGCCTTACACTATGCATTTCAAGCATTTTCAGCTCTTTTTTCCAAACTTTTTGGTAAAGTCATTTTTGACATTTTGTACAGTCATTTTGTCTTGAGTTTTTAAAGTCCTTTGGAGAAGCCTCTGGAGAAGAAAGATTAGAAACAAATGTCTAAAGTATGATACATTGGAAAACACTACTGATCCTAAAAACATTGCAAACATGCTAAACACTAAAATGCTGTGCATGAAGACTTGACAATATTTTGCTAAAGACTTTGAAGTGGTTTTCCAAAATTTTGGCTATTTTTACCTAGCCTACAGAGCATGTGGTACCTAATGAAAAAATATGCTTGTGTATGTGGGAGTCAGTAGAGATTAGTGTCAGCAGAACAAGCATTTGACCAACAGCCATTGGACACACTAAGCCCTCGTGCATGATTATATTTGGACTTAAAATAAATATCCCATGCTCCCTTGGATGTTGCACTCTGGACTGAATTTTCCCATAGAATCAATATTTTCATTACCTCTGGGCGACAATTTGGTCAATGATATGCCAAAAGAGTTTAGATAAATGGTATAAAAACCTCACAGCTGCAGGATGCTGCATTTTTAACAAAACCATAAAACGAGACAAATACTTATCTAGCATAATGCTTTAAAAAGGTTATCTGGAAATACCTTAGTTTTAACTGATGCCTACAGCCTGCTTCCACTATTAAAAGATTCATACTTAGCTGCTCTCCGCCTCTCCATTTTTGCGTGCTGGATCTTCCATTATGTCCATCTTCCAGTATGCAGCTTGTTTACTTACTCCCTGGCATGGGTATGGTACCTGCTCCACTGCAGCCAACCACAAGCTTCAGTGGAGAGATGTCTCTTGTGGACACATCGCTGCGGAAGCCAGTCACTGGATTCGGTGCAGCAGGTGACCATGCCCGTGTCAGGGAGGAAGTAAACAAGATGTGGACTGGAAGATGGACACCCAGGAGCCAGGGCACAAGACCAGAGTGTTGGGGAGCAGGTACTGTAGATAGATGGATAGATCAATAGATATAGTTATGGCTGCATATGCACGAACCATATACGTTATAGCACTTTTTACTTGGTAAAGCAAACACGCCAATCATCCATAACAAGAATAACTTTGATTATTTTGTGACAGTGACACCAGTCAAGGGATGCAATAAATAAGGCAGCAAGTAACCAGTCAGTTTCTAAAGTTAATATCTTGGAAGCAGAATAAATGGGCGTAAGGATCTGAGCAGCTTTAACAAGGACCGAGTTTTGATGCCTAGACAACTGCATCTGAGTATCCCCAAACTGGCAGGCCTTGCAGGATCTTCCCTGTATGTAGTTGTTATTGCCTATCAAAAGAAGTTCAAGGAAAGATAACCAATGAATGTCAACAGGGCTATTGATGCACAAAGAGAGAAAGGCTAGACCATATGTTCCAAACCCACAGAGGAACTACTGTAGGGAAACTTTCGGAAAAAGTTAATGCTGACTAAGATACAAAGGTGTCAGAACACACAGTGCATTGCTATGTGCTGCTTATAGGGCTGCATACTTGCAGTCTGATCAGAATGCTTCTGTCCACCACTGAAAGCATCTATAGTGGGCATGTAAAGAATCACAAAGGGGCTGGGATGGGAGCTGCTGAGCGCTGTGTGCTTTTATGCACTCCCATGGTCTCGGCAACCATAAAGGCCATTGCTTTTTCCTTTAGTGTGAAGCACAGCCACCGCTGATGGATTGCAGGGTGGTAGTAACCATGTAAACGGACAGTGTATAATGTGATCGAAAAATTACTCAAGCCAGCAAAGGAGGCAATATGGACAACTATACATCAGTAAGTGCCTTGTATTAACTTTGTATACATGACAAATCCCATTTGCTGAAGTAAGACAAACCCTTTAAACTCTGTAATATACTTTTAATAATTAAGAGAACTCTATTTCTATTCTTTTGTGGCCCTACATATTTTTAAATTATACCTTGTTCGTCACATTTCCAATACATGGTTTCTCGTAGGGGTCTGGCCTCCCACAACCTGGTAAATTTACTAGACTTTACACCAGAAATTGACATAACTTATAGCTAGAATATGTGTTGCACAGGTTGGGTGGCGCTCCAATTGGTGTGGGTCACAGGAAATAGTCCCCAAGCCAATTTTCATGTAGAGAAATAAAAGTTCCTGGACACCACTGAAGTGCTTTTCGTGTGTTTATTATATTGCTGAGTACATTGAATGCGGATTGCCAGTTTCAATAAAATGACGTTTCGGCAAAAGCCTTCCTCAGGAAACTGGATGTGCCGCACTATGAGTGTAGTGTAAGCCGATATTGGCGCTGAATAGAGACTCTGTGGCCTTGTGGGCGATGCAGTGTGGGGCAAAAGTGCAGCTCTTGTTGCCACGGCAAGGAGGACTATATAAGAAGTGTGAAAGTTTTCTCGTCCTCTAATTGATATTGAGTCCATGAATGTGATTAACCCAAGAGGGCCGAGGGCCACATTCCTTAAGAGGTGTAGAAAAACATAAATCCATGAGACATATTCATTCATGATGTGAGTGTCAAAGGCTATCATGAACTTGTATTCCCAGATTTTCCTGTTCATCTGAGATTTGAAATTCCTTTTTAATATCAATACTTTCATGTATGTGATGTTGTGGTCATGGCTGCAAAAGTGTTAAGGTAAAGGCAAATCTTTCCTTTCTTCTTTTATTGTGTGGTGATGACAGTTCATTCTTGTTCTGAGTTTTTGACCCATTACCAGTCACTGACACCCAGTAGGACATTTGATACATACATTTAAATAGACCACAGTTGACGGGGTGAAGGTGAATGTACCTGGGATCTTGTAGTCCTGATCTGTCATTATGTATGGGCAGGTCTTACATTTGGTCTGTTTGCAGGGGGCATGTTCCTGTTGTTATTGGAGGAGACAGTGAGCTTCTGACAATAATGTTTTTGAGATTAGGGAGCTGTCTGTAGTAGGGATGAGCGATTCAAGCTTCGGATTCAAGATCCGAAGTCTATTCGTTCCTAAACTTTGTTTAAATGGTGTAGAACTTTGGGTTCCCGTTTTAAAATGTTTTTAAAGTTGTAGAATGGAAGTCTGAAGTTATTCACCAAAGTCTTGCGCGACTTCGGACTTAGTGAATTTTGATTCACTGCAGCACATATATTTGAATGCTTTACGGAGACGACAACATTAAAACAGTTTAGGAACAAACCGACTTTGGATCTTGGATCCAAAGCTCAATTTGTTCACCTCTAGTCTGTAGCAGAGGAGTGGGGGGGGGGGGGGCCTCCAGAAATATGGATTTCAAATGATCATCTTTTTGTAGTATTGGGTGTAGTGTCCGAGCAACCCTTCCAGATTTGGGTTGTAAGTGACTACTAGATTATTTTCTTGTTTTGTTTTGTAATTAGAAGCTCACGCCTTGGTAATCTGGTAGCCCTCAAAATTTGGTTTTCCACTGCAGTTGGATGGTATTCCTGGAAAAAAAATGTCTTTTTGAGGGTTCCAAGGTGTTCATCCCTGCCTGTCGAGTTTGAACATATGCGGTGGTATCTGATAGCTTGACTGTAGATGATGGAGTTTTTTATGTGTTTGGGGTGGACATTGTCCCATCTGAGGTATGCTGTGCAGTCAGTTGGTTTCTGGTAAAGAGTTGTTTCTATTTTATTGTTCTGTATCTTGGTAATGGTGTCCAAAAAGTTTATTTAAGTAAAGGAGTAGTTTGGGGTTAAATTGATAATGGGATGAAACTGATTGAAACATTCATGAAATGATTATAATGTCATCAATGTAACATCATGTTGATCTTCTTTGCATAACTTGGCTCATCTACCTTATTATTCCTACGTACTTTGGATTCAAGTTTTAAAGGGCTTCTGTCACCAGATTTAACCCTATTAAGCTAGCTGACATTAGCGATGTGCTAAAGTCAGCTAAACCTAAGTAGCCTATTCCTACTTTTATCAGTGCCCCTGTTACGCCAAAAATCCAACTTTTATAATGAGGCTCTAGAGCCTCCATTCTGACACTTTGGTCTCCTCCCTCCAAGTCCTGATTGACAGGGCCAGGCAGCGCTTGCGTCCGTCTGCCAGCCCTGTGCTCTGGTGAAGTCTCACGCCATTCAGTATTTGGCGCAGGCGCAGTAAGGGAAGGGATGCTTGCTGGCTGCCTGCTATAATCACTGAGCCTGCGCCGAATACTGAACGGCGCGAGACTTCACCAGAGCACAGGGCTGGCAGACGGACGCAAGCGCTGCCTGGCCCTGTCAATCAGGACTTGGAGGGAAGAGACCAAGGTGGGAGAACGGAGGCTCTAGGAGCAGGAGCAATTCGCCCCCTGCTCCTAGAGCCTCATTAGCATATTTAAAAAGTTAGATCTTTGGCGTAACAGGGGCACTGATAAAAGTAGGAATAGGCTACTTAGGTTTAGCTGACATTAGCACATCGCTAATGTCAGCTAGCTTAATAGGGTTAAATCTGGTGACAGAAACCCTTTAAAATGGTTTTCAAGTTTAAAAATCCGAAGTTATTCACCAAAGTGCCCCCTCCGTACATCTGTGACCTGATTTCCCAATACCCCCCTACACGGAATCTCCGATTCTCACAAGACTTCCTTCTTTCCTCTCCTCTTATCATCTCTTCACACAATCACCTCCAAGATTTCTCCCGTATCGCGCCTGCACTCTGGGTATCTCTACTGCAATATATCAGACTCTCACCTACAGTGAAAACCCACCTCATCAGAGAAGTCTACAACCTACAGTAACCTGCTGCCACTATACCGCCATGACCAGCTTTACCCCTACCTACTATATCCTTCTCCCATCTCTTGTAGATTGTAAGCCCTTGCATGCAGGGTCCTCTCTCCTTCTGTACCAGTTGGCAACTCATCTTGTTCATGCTTATTGTACTTGTTTTTTTATTATGTATGAAAACTCCTTATCATATGTACAGCACCACAGAATGAAAGCCACTTCAATAATAAATAATAATATTATAAGTGCTGAGCTCTAATCGAGCTTCAGATCATAGATCCAAAGCTGATTCGTTCAAACACTTGGTTTAATGCTGTCTCCGTACAGCATTAAAATGTATTGCTTTCGTGGAAGCCGTGATGTAATCAATTCTGTGTCTTTAATAACATTTTAACATAGCAATCCAGCCGGTACCAAACCCAACTTCGGATTGCCATTTTAAAATGTTTTTAAAGACGCAGAAGTGATTACCGAATTCATTCACCGAAGTCTCACGCGGCTTCAGCTGAAACGAATTTTGCCTCCACAGACACAAAACATTTAAAAGTAGTGATGAGCGGCAGGTGCCATATTCGATTTTGACGAAATTCGCGAATATTCGTATGAATATTCGTTTCATATTCGTCGAAATCGAATATTCGTCATTTTTCTAGTTATCGCGATTAACATGCGATTTAAATAATCGCATATTGCGATTTTAACTTAAGGCTACTTTCCTATTGGTTTCATATCTAGAATTAGCGAGGATGACGAATATGACGAATGTATTCGTCATATTCCTCAAAACGAAGATAACGAAGTATTCTACATCTTCGTTTTAGCAACCTATTCGTCAACTTCGCTAATTCTAGCAAATAGGAAGGTTGACTATAGAGACAGCTGTGTTAAATTCGCTATGCGATTTTTTTTTTTTTAATAAATAGAATAATAATAATATAATATAATATAATAATTTTATTAAGTAATATAATTATTGTATTAAAAAAAAATCGCATAGCGAATTTAACACAGCTGTCTGGTAAGTCAACCTTCCTATTTGATTGCTAGAATTAGCGAATAGCGAAGTTGACGAATAGGTTGCTAAAACGAAGATGTAGAATACTTCGTTATCTTCGTTTTGAGGAATATGACGAATACATTCGTCATATTCGCTATTCGCTAATTCTACCAAGCCAACCATAACTTCCGTAGCTCATGGAGCGTCCCCATCACCATGGGAACGTCTCCATATACTAAAATGTACTGTCGGATTTGAGGAATTACGTTGAAATCGCAATGCGATTAATTCAAGTTATATTAATCGCATTGCGATTTCAACTTAGAGCTGGGTTTATAATGGGTCAGCTTGCTAGAATGAGAACGAGTTAACGAATATGGAATATAGCAGCAGTGCTAAGTTGAAATCACAATGCGATTAATTTAACTTAAAGTATTCGCATTGCGATTTCAACTTAGCACTGCTAGTGCATAGCTATATTCCATATTCGTTAACTCTTTGGCATACTCCTCACAAGCGTCTCGTCACCATGGGAACGCCTGGTGGTTAGAATATACCATCGGATCTGAGTTAGATCGTGAAAACTCAAACCGATGGCATATTCTAACACAGAGGCGTTCCCATGGTGATGGGGACGCTGAGTTAGAGATACCAACACGCGCATGCATACCGGCTCGCTGCCTGGAGGCACCTGTCCTCTGACAGGGCACTCAGATCTGCACTATACCCTCAGATGCCGCACCTGAGGGGTTAATAGTGCGGATCACAGCACCCTGTCAGAGGTCGGGTGCCGCCGGTAGCAGTGCGCCTCTCACTATTAAATCATAATGGCAGTGCGCCTATTCTCACCAGTATTACAAACACACTGCGGCCAGTGCCGTCTCCTACTAAACATCATTGGTGGCAGTGCGCCGACATCCTCGTATCATTATCGCTGGTCAGTGCGCATCTCCTCTCCTCAGTAAAACATTGCTGGCAGTGCGCCTCCTCTCCTCCTCATGGTAGCGGCAGCTCGATCAGAGTCCCAGCAGTGTAATGCTGGGGCTCCGATCAGCACATGGCAACCAGGACGCTACTGCAGTCCTGGCTGCCATGGTTAGTTAGTCAGCATTGCATGCCTGCGCTGCCGGGCGCTCCTTCCTCAAACTGTGAGTTTGAGAAGAAGGAGCGCCCGCGGCCCAGCGCAGGTAAGTACAATGCTGACTGATTCAACCATGGCAGCCAGGACTGCAGTAGCGTCCTGGTTGCCATGGTAATCGATCGGAGCCCCAGCATTACACTGCTGGGACTCTGATCGGAGCTGCCGCTGCCACCAATGATGGGAGGGGGAGAGGGAGGCGCACTGCCAGCAATGATTTTTTACTGGGGAGGGAGGGGGATTGAGTGCGCACTGACCAGCGATAATTAATACTGGGGAGGGATTGTCGGCGCACACTGGCCACCAATGATGTTTAATAGGGGGATCGGCACTGGCCACCAATTATTGTTTGTAATACTGGTGAGGGGGGAATTAGGGCGCACTGCCCATTAATGATTTTAATAGTGGGGAGGCGCACTGCTACCGGCGGCACTCGACCTCTGACAGGGTGCTAGATCCGCACTATTAACCCCTCAGGTGCGGCATCTGAGGGGTTAATAGTGCAGATCACAGTGCCCTGTCAGAGGACAGGTGCCTCCAGGCAGCAGGGAGCCGGTATGTATGCGCGTGTTGGTATACTTAACTCAGCGTCCTCATCACCATGGGAACGCTTCTGTGTTAGAATATACCATCGGATTTGAGTTTTCACGATCTAACTCAGATCCGATGGTATATTCTAACCACCAGGCGTTCCCATGGTGACGGGGACGCTTGTGGGGAGGAGTATGCCAAAGGGGTTTAACTGTACTGTTTGGAGGGGGAAAAAAAGACGAATATTCTAAAAAATGTCAAAACGAATATATTCGCTATAGTGCTATATATTCGTTTTTTAGAATATTCGTCTTTTTTCAACATCTAAAGTCATGATTCCTCCCTGCTTTTTGCTTGTGGGCCGATGACTCATTGACCCACAAGCATTTTAAGCAGGGAGGAATCATTTGTTCAGATGGAAAAAATGACGAATATTCGATATAACGAATATATAGCAGTATATTCGCAATATTCGCGAATTATCGAAGTTGCGATATTCGCGATTAATATTCGCTATTCGAATATTCGCGCTCAACACTATTTAAAAGCTGTATGGAGACAGATCTGCAGACAGCATTAAAACTAAGTGTTTGAGCGAATCGACTTCAGATCTATGACCCGAAGCTCGATTCGCTCAACAACAAATCTTATGACCATGGTTAAGTCATTCAATCCCAGGCAGTTAATTAAAGGTGTTTCTCTAAGGCCATCTCATGGCTCAGGGAAACATGGTTCCTCCTCATCTGTGTACATAGTGTTAAATGAGAAACAAAGCAATGGGGAGTATTGGAGTGACAGCTTACAGCAATCTACAAAATATCAACATCTATCAACTACGTCCAATTCTATTTAACCAGATTCTTGGCATTTAATTAATAATTGTGTAAACTGAGCTTCATTGTGAATTTATTACATGTTAATGGGCTAATTTGCTGTCTTTTTTAAGTGAGATAAATGTCCAGTGGGTTTACTAATTAAATCCCAATTACAGTTTAGAAGCATTATGATAATAGTTTAAAAGGTATGTGTCATATGTGAAAAATGCTAGCAAAGTGAATGTTTGTTCTTAAGTCGAGGCTGAATAGACAAGAAATAATAGGATTTGTTTCTAGAAAATTTTTAGTAAACTCTGTATAAGGTAATGTAAAAAGCAATTTAAATGCCTTAAGTAATTGTTAAAGTGAATGAAGGAGCGACATGTGCAGTACCCCACAGCAGGGCAAACTTGCAAATTGTTTTGTTCATTTATGTCATGTTTTATGCTTAGTATCCCCATTATGGTAATGTATGGCAGTAACAGAGTTAACCAACTCTGGCACAGGTCCTAGGGAAGCTTAAGCTTGGACTGTTAACTTCGCCCCTAGATCACTCTAGTCTAGGAGAGTCTAATGTTAGCTGGGAGGGAGAGAGAAAGCAAAGTCCATGTGCTCCACTCCTCAGTACTAGGCCTCAAGTTACAGATACTGTCACGAAACACAGAGAGGGGGAGGGAAGTGACCACTGAACTCCACCCTCACCCCCTGTCCCTGCCTACTTGCCTTGCAAGTCCTAACGACAAGGGATAACTGGACGACAATTCCTAAACTTAGCTAAGTGCATGGAGGACAAGACAGACACAAACTGAGTAGTCAGACAAGCTGGGTCAATGCCAAGAGAGCTATATGGTACCAAAACGGAGCACGCGGAGAGTAGTCAGGAACAAGACAAAGTCAATACCAGGATGGAGCGTCAGAATAGAAGGAGCAGGCAGCCAGGGAATCAGGAACACGAGGAGATCAGGAAATGCAAACAGCAGGATAGCTGAGAAGACCTTAATAACAGGCAATCTGTGGCCAGCAGACTGCCAGTTTAAATAGGGAGCCAGAGGGGTCATGTGATGTGGACAGCGTCACGTGACTCCACACAGCCTACGCCGAGTGATTAGCTCGGCGCTCAGCCCTTAAAGAATTCGCACGGATGCGCCTAGACATGAAGGGGGCGCGCATTGTAGTATCAGGAGCGCGGGTGATGTCAGACGTGCCAGCCTCCTAGATCATGCCGTGATACTAACAATGTCTGCATGATCTACCAAGAGATAACCATCTTTGCATTGAAATACTCCTGGAGAGAGAGAGGGAAGAAATTCCAGAATGTGTAACGGCCGAGCAAACGGAGTCAGTATGAAAAGTCATAGACGTTACTACTGTGAGTGGAATACTACTAAAACACCATCCACGCTTGCAATCAACCTGGTCGGTCATTTCCCTAAATCTGTACTTGTACATGATGTTGTCTCTATCTCCCCCATTCAACTACAATCAGCGCACAATAGTAGTGAATTATCAGGTAAGCGTGTCAATGGTGAGGTGACACTTCAGTGACACTGTACAGTAGAGACCACCTAGCTGACAGTTTACTAGTATCAGTCACTAAAAGTAACAGCACCAATTGTGGGCAAACGGGGGTATAGGTAGATAAAACAGTGCTAGAGGCAGCTCTAAAGGTTTGTTGACAGTTTCACTTATGTGAGGACATCACAGGCCCTCTTCAAACGGGTTGTGCAGCTTTGTAATATTGATGACATATCCTCAGGATCAATCATCAATATCAGATCAGCGAGGTTCCGACTCCCAGCATCCCCATCAATCCGCTGTTTCTGAGGGTTTCCTCTTCAAAGTTTACCTGCACGTCGTCTCCTTTGTAGTTGAGGTACTTGAACCTGTAACTACACTGTGCCGCCATTAAAAAGGAGATGATGCACAAGTAAACATTGAAGTTGAAACTGCGCTCACACAAGCGCTGCAACCCCTTCAAACAGGTGATCAACAGTGGGTGCAAGGAGTCGGACCCCATCAATCGAATATTGATGATCTATCCTGAGGATAGGTCATCAATATTACAGCACTGTACCACCCCTTTAATATGTAATAAAATTAGCCAGTTGATTTTCTGTATGCTAAAGTAAAATTCCAGCTGTTAATCATCTATCCATGAGAGATTGTCACGGACATCCAAGCGACAGTGAGTAGCAGGAGACCTATGAGACTGGCAACACGTGGTTTGATCTGACAGGTTTTCTTGTGGATTAATAGGCGTCTGAGTTGTTTCTGGTAATGGCCACACCTCTTGCCTCCAGGTGTTGCTAATGTGGTCATTTAACTTTCCTAATTTATAGTTGCTTCTCCCACAATGCTGTGCAGTTTATAGCTTCTGTTGGACCTGTGAATAGTTGGTGGTTGGATCTCGGCTAAGTTCCTGGTGCTTCCATAGCCACTTTGAAGTTAAGTCTTTGCTTTCCTTTTTGTATTTTGTTTTGTTATCTGTGTGTTGCCTATTGTTTGAATTAGGCCTGAGGGAGACTCCTGTTCATCCTTCCTTTTGAAGGAGCAGGAAGTCTCGTCCCTGCCATTAGTACCAGGGTCCTATAGGGCTTGATAGGACTCTAGGTATTCCTGCTTATGAACTCACCTAACTTTGGGGTCTGTTCATACTGGTAGTCAGTCAGGATTTTGGTTAGGGTTTTCACTAGGAGGTGTCTATCTTCCTTCCCTAATTCTCAGGCCAGATTCCCTGCCCCACCCCCCTTCCCTCCTATGCTCTGTGTGGTGTTTCCCTCCCATACGAAGCGTGACAGAGATTTACTAATCACTAGGATAAAGCACTGAAGTCCTGTATACCTCTCCGCCACCATGTAGAATAAATATAGTATTACATGGCAGCCATTCAGATAAAGGGCCATGATTGCAATACAAAGACTAAGAAGCTCTCCGTTCTTGTTCATAGTGGGGTCTCTCAAGCAGGACCCCCAGCCATTATGATGTCCATATATCTTGTTCATCTACATGCTGCATTTTCTCATCTAAATAAAAGAAAAAAACACAACAAAAACATAATAAAACGTCATGTGGTTTTCCCAGAAACGCGTTGCTCACACAGTGTTCATTTAGTGCAATTGTTGAAAGCATTCTTTACACCAATAACAATACATGTATCTCTTTATCCAATCCTGGTTTTGCCAAATTAAGAAACTGCCTCAGAACAAGGCCAGACAGATTTAAACAGGATAGGATTTTTAACATCTCAATGGATGAAGACAACTCAAAGACATGATCATGAACGATTGAGTACAGTTTCATATTTTAGAGGGTGAATGCTCTTTAATAAAAATTTCTCTAATCTAAAGTACAGAATTCTGCAGCTTGACATGCTTCAAATAACTGTAGGTAAACAATAACTGTAGGTAAACAATAAGTATGTTATAACATTTTATATCTGGTACACTGATTCTGTACTTAATAATTACTAAGAGGAATAGTGGACCAAGTATAAATGACCTGCCAAACCCTCGGGTATTTCAGCTCACTTTTGTGTCTCCAACCAATAAGACACACAGAATAATAGAAGGTTATAGCTCTAAGTAAATTAGTACATTTCTCATTTAATTGTGAAATCCCAGAAAGGTTGTAAAGGTCAAGTTATATATATGTAAATTAACTTTTCACATTCGTCTGCTTTTTCTAATGTTTGGAAGCACTTTCTATAATATGTCAGACGTGTAAATGTAATTAAATTAAGTAAAAAGTTATTGTAGAGGAATTGCCCTTAAATGTCATATTATAGTCAGGGGACAAGAGTACAACATACGGTTTGGATGTCTTAGTGATCAGATTTCCACATTTGTTTCCATTTAGTTAGTTCTGTAATAATTCAGCCCCTGGTGTCAAGAAATGTTGTAAATGACCTTAGATGACAAATGAAAGCAAAAACCTGTATTGAAGAATAATATTATTATAAAAGTAGTTTCATTAATATGATTTAGCTCAAAAGTAGTTTCATTATGTTGTTTTTGCTCAATCCAACTACCAATATCATCAACCAAAGACTAGTAGTAATTTTCTATACACATTGAACTGGTGCTAATGACTATGCTTTTGATGCTTAAGTTCTGGATGACCATGAAGAATACTAATGCTTCACTGACATTCATCTACTTCATGGTAATCCATTATAACAAAATGTAGCACTGAAGCAGCAGTGTCCAACTGACCTCAATTGGCATGATCAGTTTGTAATTTAAGATGCTGAATCCATTAAATAAAATAAGTTAAATTATTACATGAGAATTTGAGTGTCATGGTTTTTTTCTCTATGACATGGATTTTACAAAGAATTGACCCTATCAGGGGTGCAGCTATAGTGGAGGCAGGGGAAGCGACTGCTATGGGGCCCAAACTCAGAAGAGGGAAACCAGGGAGGAGGACTGAAAGATTTTATTGTCAGGGCTCATTCAAAAGCATTATACAGTACAATGACATTATATACACGGGAAGAGGGGGTTGCTAGGAAGAGGACTGTTCAAAAATTTGCAGCTGGGCCCAGTCAGTTCTAGTTAGGCCACTGGACCCTATTGACATAATGGAGTCTGTCAGGTTCTGCTAAGATGTCTGCCATTTCCATGAAAGCATTATTTTTCTTGTTAAAAATGGTGGAATCTGTGAGGCAAAGGGGTCTCCATGTGATCTATATTATATATGCATTTTCTCTTTTGACTACAATGGGTAGGATATTCCTGCACCAAATACACATGTAAAAGCTTTAATGTGAATTGGACACGATGTCCTACATTATATGCAGCGCTTCTCTGGCTCCCTTAGCTGCTCCAGGGCTGGTTTATGCAGAACCCAGCCCCCTTTGAAGACATCTTTCACATGTGACCACTGCAGCCAATCACAGACTGAAGCATGGGATGAGACATCTTCGAAGGAGGCCAAGCTCTACACAGACCAGCATGGAGCAGGCAGGAAAGCCAGGGAAGTGCTGCAAAACATGAGTATTCTTTTTATTTCATAGTTTTTTTTACTTAGGACAGATTTTGGTGTTGACCTATCTATGTGCATTTGGTTTAAGAAATATCCTACCCATTAAAGTCAATAACTAATATGGTTGCACCTCATATTTTCAGCTTCACAAAAATAGCAAACTCAACTGAGTTTAACCCCATGGGGACCACCAATGCCCATTTTTAAGATGGCCTAGTTTAAGGGCCCTTAGGCTAGGCCACTGCCTTTTTAAAGCAGCCTTTTCTAAGCATTGCACAGGTCTCCTGGGCAGCGAAGAGCAGGTGTTCAGCTCTCTGATGACAACTGGGCTCCTGCTTTAATGGTTTGCGCTGATCCCGGCCGCTTAACCCATCAGATGACGCAGTCATTGACAACTGCAACATCTAAGTGGTTTCAGAGGGATGTCAGCCATCAGCATCACTGCAAATGAGATTGCGAGCTGCCGATGTCTGTTCTTTACATGGCAGCTGGGGGTCTATTGATGGCCTCCAGGCCTGACCTCTGTTTTTGCCTATTAGGTGGTGCCAGAGGTTATAGCTCTTGATGAATATGATAATATGAAAAAAAAAAATGCCAGGTCATTAAAACAAAACAAGCTGGTCACTAAGGAGTTAAACATTCTAATAAATCTGTAATTGAAAGAGCAATTACAGTTTTGCTATAACTTGCGATATGATTATAAATGGGCCATAAGTCATAGTGGGTTATTTTGTACATCAGTGTTGTTGTTGTTTCCATTGTTCTGCTTCACTAGAGGAGCAGAACAACAAACCCAACATACAACTGACCCAAATGGAGCCAAACAGATCCCATTATAGGTACATTCATATGACTATGTGTTTTGCGGTCCGCAGATTGCCGGCCATGTGCATTACACATTTAGCGAAACGCACACGGTCAGCCCTATGATAGATATGCTATCCTTGTCTGAAATTGTGGACAGGAATAGAATATCACAAATCTTTTCTGCGGGGCAGCGGAATGGAAGTATGGGTAAAGACAGCACACAGTGTGCTGTCCACATCTTTTGCGGCCCCATTGAAACAATGTGGATCCATAAATTATGTAGACTAGGCATCCTCAAACTGCGGTCCTCCAGCTGTTGCAAAACTACAACTCCCAGCATACCCGAACAGCCTACAGGTATCAGCCTACAGCAGGGCATCGTGGGAGTTGTAGTTTTACAACAGCTGGAGGGCCGCAGTTTGAGGATGCCTGATGTAGACCAATGAATACGATCGTGTAAATGCACCCTAAATATAATGGGGTCTGCTAACTTTCTGTTCAGGAGCCTGCTGTTTAGCAGAGGAAAAAGTCTTGTTTGCACGCAGACATTTTCTCTCCACTGATTTTTGCAAAATCTGTGACAGAGGCCCTGAATAATGCCTCCAAAAAAATGATCTCCTTCTCCGGTTCCTTTGTATCATTTTCATGATTTTGTTTCCAATTTGTGCCGTATTTTAACTAAATTCTAAAAAAGTAACAAAAGTAAAAAATATTGATATTTGGTTAAACAATAATCTAAATCATAATATAGATTGCTACAAAATAGTAATATAGATTTGCTACAAAATAGTATTTCAATACCATGTATATCATAACAGTGAAGAACACCTAATTGAGCAAATAAGTATGTCTGCCAATTCTGATAGAAATGACCCAGGGACCATTTCTGACCTCTTTAGCGTATATGGCTTTTTCAAAATAGTTAATAACATGAAAAGAATCAGATCAGTTCTTCAGCAGCAAGTCATTTACCTTCCTCTGTAGCAAATGAGTACACATACCATAAAGCATGTCCCATAAATCAATACAAGCAGTCAATATATTTGACTACCACATTAGCATGGACAAATTGCTACTGCACAGATCAATATTTTTGGTTGATTAAAGCTCATACTTCATTTTTCTTTTATATTATTATGACTGTACAGAATTTATGTCTGTAGAACCTATATTGCTCATTCCTTCAAAGCACATAGACTGTAAATTACTGTGATGAGTATACAGTATTCTGTTCATTCGCATCAACATCTAGGCCTTATGTGCCTGATACTGAGCTTTGTTATAGGTGGCATAAAACAGAAAAAGCAGCACTTCTGATAGCATAAAAAGCAATAAATATTCAAACCGATCCACAGTTACAAATGATAATAACAATGGGCTTGATTTTCTATTAGCCTGTGTCCAGAAGAGCACTTGTGATGATCAATTGTGTGACCCTGCAATGTTTATGATGGGTTGAACACTCTAGCATCCATCCAGGAGAAGAGGTGAGGAGGATGACACTTCAATGTTAGGGAATGCCCAGCATATACTTGGCATATTAACATTTATTTCTCCTTCTAAGAAAATCACGTTCATCTACAAATGATAAACTGTTTTCCTATTTGGCAAAATCCGCAGTTTTGACCCCTCAAAGACTCCCTTTATAGGGGTTTTCCAAAGTAAAATATTGATGACCTATCTTCTGATCAACACAATTTGGCGCAGTGGCTTCAGGGCAATTCAGCCTAAGGCAAATTAAGATAATGTTACCGGTATGGACTAGGTTCATGTAAATATCGGAGGGTCTGACTGCCGCAGTGCCAAGTGTCTTTTCATAGAGTTATGCTGACTACACATATGGCAGATTACCGTTATACCAATTAGAGGCAATACTATAACTTTATATACTACTAAGGAGAATCAGTAACCACTGGGATATGCCGTCAATATTCCAGGGGTCATCTCCCCAATAGCCACACAAATAAACCATACCAAGATAGGAAGTTTACCCTGTCACGACGTCCGCCCATATTTTATTTTTAAATGGTCTTTTCTTTGTTTTTTGTCACATTTTTTTAATAGAGATGACGCATTGCACCCGCATTGAATCCGGACCCATTCATTTCTATGGGGCTGTGCACATGAGCGGTGATTTTCACGTATCACTTCTGCGTTGCGTGAAAATCGCAGCATGTTCTATATTATGCGTTTTTCACGCAACGCAGGCCCCATAGAAGTGAATGGGGCTGCGGGAAAATTGCAAGCATCCTCAAGCAAGTGCGGATGCAGTGCGATTTTCCTGCATGGTTGCTAAGCGACGGGACCCGATCTTTATCATTTTCCCTTATAACATGGTTATAAGGGAAAATAATAGCATTCTCAATAAAGAATGCTTTGTAGAATGAGGATTAAGGGATTAAAAATAAAAAACTTAACTTACCTTAGCCACTTAATCGCATAGTTGGCGATCTCTCTTCTGTCTTCAAGCTTTATCTGCAGTCTAAAGGACCTGTGATGACGTCACATCACATGGTCCAATCACATGGTCCATCACTGACCATGTGATTGGACCATGTGATGTGACGTCATCACAGGTCCTTTAGACGGCAGCTAAAGCTTGAAGAGAGAAGAGAGATCGCCAACTACGCGATCCAGTGGCTAGCTAAGGTAAGTTAAGTTTTTTATTTTTAACCCCTTAATCCTTATTCTACAAAGCATTCTTTATTAAGAATGCTATTGTTTTCCCTTATAACCATGTTCAGTGATGAAGTCCGGCTTCGGGTCTGGGTACCAAACATGGCGATTTTTCCCACGTGCGTGCAAAATGCATTACAAAAGTTTGCACACGCGTGGAAAAATTGCGCATATTCTCGCACCGCACCCGCATCCTATCCGGGCATCAAACATGATGCCCGTGTTAAAGAAGCCTTAAGGTACTTTTACACTTGCAATGGTGCGGATCCGTCTGTTTATTTGCACAGACGGATCCGCACCTATAATGCTAACGTTTGTATCCGTTCAGAACGGATCCGTTTGCATTGGTTAAAAGAAAAATGACAAAGTCCAAAACGAATTCGTTTTGAATTACATTAAAAGTCAATGGGGAACGCATCCATTTTCAAATGCACCATATTGTGTCATTGAAAACGGTTCCGTCCCCATTGACTTACATTGTAATTCAAAACGGATCCCTTAGGCTCCGCCTCTTCAGACGGACGCCAAAATGCTGCATGCTGCGTTTTGGTGTCCGCCTCCAAAACAGAATAGAAGCGGAACGGAGCCGAACTGATGCATTCTGAACGGATCCTCATCCATTCAGATCCGTTTTGGACTGTTTGTGAGAGCCCTGAAACGGATCTCACAAACGGAGTCTAAAACGCTAGTGTGAAAGTACCCTTAAATACTGACCAGAAATGGGAACTATTTAGCCCTAGGGCTAATCTGAACCTAATAGTGCTTACCATTTTCCCGGGTCCACTGGGTCATTTTTTCAAATAGTCGGTAGAGTTCACATACCTTTATTCTCTAATCCTATCTCTCGAGGGGCTTTATTTCAGAGATCAGTGCAGGAACAGGAGGATCACCGCCTTATTGTTAGTGAAGAGGACCTTTTGGCAATGTGAATACTTTGGCTGGCACACATGGAAGTATTGTGACTAGCATTGTGGGAGCACTGTTGCTGATACTGATTCGGAGCCATTGTGGGATGGTTTTGTTATAGGACACTTTTGAATAGCAATGTTATTGAGCTCTTCTGTACATCGTAACATTGTTATTGGGGCAATATTACATTGTACTGCGCTTACAGGCGTTCTCTCATTATTACCATTAAAACATCAAGATATGCAATAAATGTTTGACTAGTAGGGGTTTCGACTGCTCAGACATTGAATAATGCTGTACAATATAACATTTTTACAGTGGTGCATCATAGTTTTTTATCATCTTTATTGGAATACCTTTTAGCAGATATCTATTATTTATTTAGCCCCATTTGCAGTTATAAGTATGGCAATCTACATTTACAATAACCATTAACGGCACCAAAAACAGCGTTTTTTATTCTTCAGGGGCCAGAAACTACAAACCAAATGATATATTACAGAATGATATTACTTTACTTTCCAAAAAGTAATAATAAATCACAATTTGCATGGACGGGAAAACCTGGCCATACCTGCTGCAAGGAAAAACACTTTATAGCAGTAGTACATTAGAACTCATTGTCGTTAAATGCTCTCTATATATTAGAATGAACAGTTACATGTAGATTTGAACATAAAGTTTTTCTTTTTGCATTCAGTATGGTGTATGTGACCTAGGAATTCTATTTTGTACCATTTGCATATGGAGGGTTTTTCATTAACCACAAGATCTAATGGTTCATGCAAGATATACATAATGTGCACCCAAGTTATTGATTCTAAGCTTAAAGCACAGAGCAGTGATTACCGAGTTCCACCTCTGCAAGCTCGAAATATACAATGGCAACCAGCCAGACAAATGTCTCCTTAGGGAGCTTTTAAGGAGCAAGAGCCTTGATAAGCCGATCATTTATAAAGACTGTATACCTGCCTGGGGACCAGTGAATGAATGGCAAGGACACCATATGTCTGCTACTCTTCTCATGTAAAAAGCCTGCAGAACCACAGTTCAAGTGGTTCTATTAGAAGGAGAGAACAAAAGACTGTGCTTAGGATGCAGCAATGTGACTTACATAATGGAGATAATAGCCTGAAGTGGCATCTTAAAATCTGATACAATTACAAAATACTCAAAAGGAGCATTTTACTGGAATATGCTCAGAGAAAGTGACTGCTAAAAGGGACTGAATTAATGTGACTTAGTCACCGATTCTTAAACGGCCATATGAACAGACTCCTGTTTCTGTTATATAACATAATGCTGGACGTATTTTCCTGGGACAAGAAAGCTTTGGTACTTACAAGACTATTGTTCCATTTTATTGTAGAACAGTATATCATTTTATGCTATAGTCTGCCTAGGACATGAGACATTTTACCTAACAGTATTACCTAACCATAACCTATACACTACTACTGGCTTTAATATCCATTCTTAAAGGGTTTTTCCAATAGAAATTATATATTTTTTTTAAAGTTCACGCAGCATGGCCCCTGAAACAGAGAATTCATACCAACCTGCTCCACGCTGCTCCGGTGGTCTGAGTTGCCTCTGCTCTCTCCATCTTGCGGTCACAGCACTGTTTACATACAGCTGATTATGGACATGGTCACATGCACCGTTCCGGCCAATGACTGGCTTCAGCAGTGATGTGGCCACAAGCAGCATGTCCCCGCTGAAGCAAGTTATTGGCTGGAGCGGTGCGTGTGACCATGTCAATAGCCAACTGGATGTAAACAGTGCTGGAACCAGAAGAGTGAGAAGGAAATCACAGACCTTAAAGCCAAGCAAGGTAGGTGTGACTGTGATTCGGAGAAACTAAATTTCACAGATTTCACAATGCTAATGCACCGAGCCCTAAGGAGCTGATGCAGAGGATATGAGAGGTGTACTCCCTCAGGCCATTGCTTCCTAGGGATTGGTGCAATGGAATAGTGGCTTGAAGAATCAGGCCTGGAGTAAAGGTCTATACTTATTGCACATCCACCAGTACAAAGTGCGGTTCCTGGCATCAGAAGAGGAGGAATGGTGGCTGGTTGTGGGGCAATTAAATGGCACTAGCAGGCACATGTGGATATAGATGTTCAGTGTGAGATTCAGGCTTGAAGTTAGCCTGGCCTGATGGATGTTCTAGGTCAGGGATGGGCAAACTGCGGCTCTCCAGCTGTTGTAAAACTACAATTCCAACCATGCCCTGCTGTAGGCTGATAACTGTGAGCAGTCTTTGCATCCTGGGAGTTGTAGTTTTGTAACAGCTGGAGAGCTGTTTGCCCATCCCTGACCTAGGTGATGGGTGTCTGACCTGTTTTCCCTCACAGACAGCAGGGTCTGTAAAGCTGTGATTTTGCTGTTCCCACTGCTGTCTAGGCACACTGAAGCTTTTTGAATACAGTGTTTTTTATTCTGTCAATCTCTCTGGAGTACTAGCCTCACGGGAGAACTGTCTATGGTCCCTTGAAGTGAGAGCGAGCATGTGCTTCCTATCTCCTGTCTGTCTGGACTTGAACTCCCCGTCCTGGCAGGAAAAAGCACCAGCACAATACTACCAAGAGGGGAGGAACAAAATGGTTAGCCAACCATACCTCTTTTGCTGGAATGTTAGGCATAACAAAACATACAGTTTATTCCAATACATATAAAACAATTACAAGTACCTCCAGGTCTGGGGTACTTCACTAATACGCCACAGGGAAGTGAAACCCAAACGGTCTGAGAATTACCCCATACACAATGAGAAGGATTCTACAGAGGACTACAGTCAGAAAATCTGCTGGGCCAGACAGAATTGCATCAACAGCATTAAAGGTTTGTATGGTCCAACTATGTCATTTGAAGGAGATGATAGATTTGGCAAAAAGAAGGAACCCCTCTGGCTTATTACCATTACCAGACAGGAGATTAAGGTCAGCAGCTATAAATACCTGGGGGTTCACTTGGACGATAAACTAGACTGACAGATTTTAATAGACATTAATAAGATCTGCAAAAAGAGGACAAGTTGACTGTACTTTGTGAGAAGGCTGAGATCATTCAACATTTCCAACAAGATACTGGGAATGTTTTATCACTCAGTTATGGCAAGCGTAATATTCTCTGAAAGGGTGTGTTGGGGGAGTAGAATTAGGGTAGCGGATGAGAATAAGATTTGGAAATTGATCAAGAAAGCTGTGAGCTCTCAGCTGCCAGAGTTTGAATCGGTGCTAGAGAGAAGGGCACTAGAAAAGTTTACGCAGATTATTAATAATCAGTCCCACCCACTACACTTACTGGTGCAGAATCAGCAGAGTAATTCAGTGAAAGGCTTATCCAGCTAGTGCGGAACAGAGGGGTTAAGGAAGTCATTCATACTGGTGGCTAGCACGAGATACGGTAAGGGACGGACCAGTATCAGGATGGACCAGGCGTCAGGTCTGTCCTCCACAATAAACATCTGGGAACGGAAATAGCTATTGTAGGCGTTGTATTGTATTGTAACTGTCAATAGTATAGTGCTGTATTGTACCTGTATTGTAGTGTTTTGTACTTTACAGTGATCCCTAAAGATACAATGGTCTCAGGATACAATATTTTCAAAATGCAATGGCCTTTTCTGGCCACTCAACATACAATGCGTGAGGGTCAGATCCAACCAATCAACATGGCTATTTCACTGGTAAAACACTTTTATTGGTTGTCTACTAGTAAGTCCTCTGTACACTACATGTTCTGTACTGCCCCCTATCTGTACCAGGATGATCTGCTCCTTTGGGCACTAGGTGAGCTGCGTCTTCATTTTACTATGTAGTACATGTATGTACCATGCAACACCCTGAAGAAGTTCCTGCCCTCACTATATATATATATATATATATATATATATATATATATATGAACTATACATCCAGCTGTCCGAGTAGCGACCTGACAGTTCAGAGTGAAACTGAAAGCAAGATATTCTGCAGATATACTGAAGCTTAACCGTGCAGAACAAACTACTGACAATTGATCCCAAAATGAGTAAAATGCAATCATAAAAAAAATTATCCCGTAGGTGTTTGTAGGCTTTTAACTATAAGAAAATATATTTTTTTTATATGAAAACTATAAGAAAAGTTTTCAGCTCTCTACTAAGTAAGGGCAACCTCCATGTAACTATATAGTATAGGTAGAGAATGCCTAATCATAAGCACAGGTATTTTATTTAGGTCAATAGTTACGTTTGCAGGTTGATCAGGATGTGCACTGTCTATAATAATGTGTGGGATATTGGTACTTTCCTGTCTGTATAATAATTGCAGTTCTAGTTTTATTTTTAAAAAATCAGAATTCTTATGCGTTGCTATATAACTACATTTTAGTATAGATCTCGGAATCCTGATAAAAAGACATTGGCTAACTGTCCAACTGTCTCAATTTCTCTGGAGACTGTTGAACATGCAATCCAGTACGAACTAGGAAAAACTACTATTTTTTGTAGTGGTGGCCCCTTTTGCTTATTGTACTGTACCTCTGTGCAGTATGTATGTGCTACTATGGTAGAAGGTGCGTGTCTAGGGTTATTACTGATATTATTCAGATAAGTGTGGATTTACAGTATGCCTTTGGCCATCTTAGTTATCTCCTAGTCACACAGTCCAGTACTGATGACATTTTTAGATCATGCCTCAAATGTTCAGTCTTGCAGGGAATCTCCCACCCAGTGGAGGACTGAGAACTTAAAGTGGCCCTGAAAATAAAACCTAAAAGTGGCCCCATGTCCTAGGCGGATCCAAATTGACAGAAGGCAGGCAACACAAAAGGAGTTTGAGGGGACCAGCAGTGCCATAGTGTGGAACAAAATTCTGTCCCAGCAGAACCAAATACCACCGTGCAATATAAAATACCGCCACTTGCATCACAGTATTCAACTGTATTACTGTCCTGACAATGGTGATACAGTTGAATTCAGAAGGACACCTGTGCATGCCAGCCAGGTGCATGAATACCTGAGACTCCTATCATTAATTCATGCTGAGAACATCAGATCATTATGTACCCAGAGGGCCTCCTGGGCATCAGCCCACTGGGAAATTTCCCTGTAGGGTCTATGGCCATGTCACCTCTGACCATCACCATTCTGGACTATTATCTTCTGTAACACATGAGTAGAACTGCAAATAAGGCATGCAGATTGGCAATCTTTATTTTCCTACTGCCTCCTATTTTAAGCACTTAAAGCTGCACTAAAATACACAGGCCGGACTGCTGTGCTAACATAAAGGAGAGGACTCCTCTGCGTATGCACAGGAATTCTGACAATTTACTTCAGCACAGCGGGGGAATGGGGGCAGTAGGAAAATAAAAAACATTGATCTGGACTTCTTATGTGCAGTACTATTATTCTTATAAATAGTATGAGATAATAGATTATGGTAACAGATTTCCTTTAAAGGCGTTATCCGAGACTATAAAAAGCTACCCCATATGTCGGGCTCCTCACACTAAAAATACTTACCTGGCTCCCCGCCATACCTCCCAACTTTGAAAAAGCCCAAGGAGGGACATTATTATCAGAGGAAAGCACGTTGCAGCAATGTTTTTGGACACTAAGGCCCCTTTCACACTTGCACTTTTGCTTTCCGTCCTAGAGTTCCGTCCTCGGGGCTCTAGGACGGAAAGATACTGATCAGGATTATCCTAATGCATTCTGAATGGAAAGAAATCCATTCAGGATGCATCAGGATGTCTTCAGTTCAGGACCGGAACGTTGTTTGGACGTTGACAAAACCGTAGCATGCTGTGGATTTGTCTCCGTCCAAAAACCCGGAAGACATGCCGTAACGCCGGATCCAGAATTAATGCCCATTGAAGTGCATTAATCCGGATCCGGCATTAAGCTAAATGTCGTTTCGGCGCATCGCCGGATCCGACGTTTAGCATTTCTGAATGGTTACCATGGCAGCCAGGACGCTAAAGTCCCGGCTGCCATGGTAAAGTGTAGTGGGGAGGCAGGGGAGAAGTATACTTACCGTCCGTGCGGCTCCTGAGTCCCGAGGCGCTCCACAATGACGTCAGAGCGCCCATGAGCATGGATCACATGATCGCATGGATCACGTGATCCATGCGCTTGGGGCTCTCTGACGTCATTGTGGAGCGCCCCGGGAGCCGCACGGACTGTAAGTATCTGCTCCCCTGGCTCCCCACTACTTACTATGGCAACCAGGACTTTAGTAGCGTCCTGGCTGCCATAGTAACCTGAAAGCATTTGAAGACTGATCAGTCTTCAAATGCTTTCAGTTGTCTTGCGTTGTGACGGATCCAGCAGGCATTTCCGGCGACGGAAGTGCACGCCGGATCCTCACAATGCAAGTGTGAAAGAGGCCTAAGCCAAGCCTCTAACTCTGCTCAATGAGAACAAGGAAGAGGAAAAGTGCGCTCTACGAACACTATGTGGTTAAAAATATCAGCTTTATTATGCATCATGAGTAGAAATCACACATATTTGGTAAAGACAAAAAATACCACATGACAAGACACCTACTAGGGTCAAAATAAACACAGGTAGCATACAATGCAGGTAACATAAGTAACAAGGCTACAATGGAGGGATATAGATATACAGATCCAGTAGGTGCCTTGTTATGTGGTGTTTTTTTTCTTGGCTTTAACAAATATGTGTGATTTTTACTCATGTACAATAAGGCCCCTTTCACACGAGCGAGTATTCTGTGCGGGTGCAATGCGTGATGTGAATGCATTGCGTCCACACGGAATCCGGACCCATTTATTTCAATGGGTCTGTGTACATGAGCATTGGTTCAATATTTTATGTTATATATTCTGCGATTCTCACGCAACGCTGGCCCCATAGAAGTGAATGGGGCTGCATAAAAATCGCTTCTCATCCGCAAGCAGGTGCGGATGCGATGCGTTTTTTACGGATGGTTGCTAAAAGATATTGTTTGTAAACATTAAGTTTTTTATCACTTTTGTGGAACAGGTGCGGACCCATTCATTTTCAATGGGGCTGCAAAAGATGCGGACAGCACACAGTGTTTCCCCTGCCGCAGAAAAAAAATAGAACATGTCCTATTCTTGTCCGCAGAACGCACATGGCCGGTGTCCGTGTTTTGCGGATCTGCAATTTGCGGACCGCAAAACAGTTGTGGACATGTGAATGGACCCTAAAGCTGATATTTTTAAACATATAGTGTTCGCAGAGTGCACTTTCCCTCTTCGGTGTTTTCGTATATTCCCTCCTGCACCTGTGAGGATTCTTAGAGGACCCATTCTTTATATGTGTTTCATTAATTCTGCTCAATGTCTATCTATACATGCCCCAATCCCCCCTCAAGTCCCCTTTCTATCCCCACACAATATAATGACGCCTTAGTGCCCCCTTCACATTTGTTATGTCCTGTTATTTCTCCCACACAGTAGTGATGCCCCCTCACAGAGTAGTGCTGGCCCCTCCATTTTTAATAAAATTAAAAAAATTACACCTCGCCTTGTTCCCCTGGTGTATACAGCAGACATGCTCTCCCCAGTAGCAGGCACTATAAAAGTGACTTCATTACGTCTGCTGAGCACTGGAGCGCAGGGACCAGGGAATCATCATCCCTGCTCCATCTCTGCAGGCACCGTGAGAGTACTGGCCACTGAATGGTGACCGTGGGGAATGGTTTCCTGCTTAACCACTGCACACAACTGTTCCCGGTTCATGTGTCTGTTAATTTGTATTGACGTCACTAGAGAAGTGTGTGTATGATGATGGGCTCTATTCACCTCCCAATCGTCCCAGATCCAGTGGGATAGTTCCAGATTTTGGTGGCTGTCCTGGGGTCCCAGAATGGCTGGAGGGCCACCAAAATCTGGAACTATCCCACTGGATCTGGGGCGATTGGGAGATGTGTACAGCCCATCATCATGCAGTCAATACAAATAACCACATGAATAAATCAGCGACATTTTTTTTTTATGTCATTAGCAGTGGTCACTAAAATAATGCATAGATTTTGCTTCCAAAGTGTCTCTGCACTGATATAACTTATTAACAAATGACTGGGAATTTTACAGGTGTGTTGTGGGGAGGAGAGGCTGGAACACTGATATCTCTGACCTGACCTTTTCCCCTGGCCTCTGCATGTTTCGTGACTGCTGCTCTTTCATGCCTCTGCACCACCGAGCACAGGTCACTGTGCCCAGCGCAGTCCTGTCTGCTCCTCCACTATTACCGAAGTTCTCCAGAGGCACATGGTGCCGACCCCTGCCACGTACAGCCCTGCTGCTGCTGTGGAGGAGTGCAGGAGCATAAGGCCTCTTGCACACAACTGTATGGTTTTGTGGTCCGTTTTAAACGGATCCATATTTCAGTTTTTTCGTTTTAGTAGTGTTTCTGTTTTGCTTCCGTTCCGTTTTGCCATTCCGTTTTTCCATTTGGTTTCCGTTTGTGATCCATTTTTTGCGGCTCGCAAACGGAAACAGAAGCATACAATAATGTTTAAACAATAAGTACAGTACATAAAATTGGGGTGGGCATAAAATTTTCAATAGATGGTTCCGCAAAAACTGAACGGATACGGAAGACATACGGATGCATTCCGTATGCATTCCTTTTTTTTGCGGAACCAAAACCGCAAAATAAATACGGTTGTGTGCAAGAGGCCTAACTATGTAGCAAATAACACATCCTTTTACTTGCTGAGTGTAACGTGCCCACGCACGCTCCAATGCACGGCAGGCATGGCAAAGGGCAGTACAGAACGCACTACATAACAGGACATATATCAGACTGCCAGGGACGGCAGGACACAGCCTGAAAATCGGTACTGTCCCGCTGGATCCAGGACGGTTGGGAGCTATGCTCCCCGCTCCTGAACCCCGCACTGCTGCTGCAGCTCCTCCCTGTGCATGGATGAAAACTTCCGGTGTCATGGGGGAGCAGCCAATGGCAGGCGGTGATAGAGATGAGCCTCCTTAGCGTCACTGGCGATGCTAGGGAGGCTCGTCACCACCTGCCATTAGCTGCTCCCCTCGACACCGGATGTTTTCATCCAAGCACGGGGAGAAGCTGCAGTGGCGGTGCAGGGACCATGAGCAGCGGCAGGTAAGTATATTCAATGTGAGGGGCCCGGCTTATGGGGGAGCTTTTTATACTCTTGGATAACCCCTTTAAAGATGCATTTCAGTTCTGCATCTTACAGAGGTCATACAAGAATTTCTGCTATCTTGGAAAGCTTTATTAGATTAATTTGGATGCCCATGGTGAGCTGACTAAATCGTAACTTACAGTTTGCAACCTAATTTTAATAGCAAAAAAGAAATCCATTCAGTTTGTCTTTTGCTTGTTCATTTTTCTCTTCAACTCAGCAATGAATCTTTGTAGTTTATCAGAGGAAAGCTTTATTACCTTACCTTTTTAAAGCTTATTTGGTTAAAGATTCAAATAATAGCTATACCTGTATTGTTGCTCCTTGAACTAAACCAAAGGTCTAGAAGAAACTTGAGCGCAATATATAAATATAATAAATATATAATAATTATATCCTAATAAATAAATATACATAGACTAGTACCTTCTCTCAAGATTAGGCTATTTTCACATCTGCGCTTTCCCTTTCCCGTATTGAGATCCGTCATAGGATCTCAATAGCGGGGGGAAAACGCTTCCGTTTTGTCCCCATTCATTGTCAATGGTGACAAGACTGAACCGAATGAAACAGAATGCACCAAAATGCATTCCATTACTTTAGGTTGTGTCCCCATTGGGGACAGAATAACGCTGCAAGCAGCGTTTTCCTGTCCGCAAAGGGGTGCGGAGCAAGATGGATCTGTCCTACTCCTGACACACAATGTAAGTCAATGGGGACGGATCCGTTTTCTCTGACACAATAGAAAACGGATCCGTCCCCCATTGACTTATAATGGTTTTAGCGCCGGATCTGTCATGGCTATTTTAAAGATAATACAACCGGATCCATTCATGACGGTTGTATTATAGTGACGGAAGCGTTTTTGGTGACCCATGATGGACCCAGTAAAAACGGTGGTGTGAAAGTAGCCTTACTTAAAGGGATCCCTGAGCTATAAATATTGACCTATCCTCAGCTGACCATGAATATTGGATTGTTGGGAGTGCGACACCCGACACTATACTGTGTACAGAGCTGAAAGCAAACAGCTTTATACACTTTGTAGTGGCCATGCCAGGGTACTGCAGCTCAGCTCCAATTCAAGTCAATGGGAGTTGCAGTTCAGTATGCCAGCACCAGAAACTGAACAGAGTACGGAGCCTTCTGCTTCCGCTCCGTCCAATTTATAGTTTCCGGTGCCGCGACCTTGAAACAGCTAATAGGCGGGGCTGCCGGGTGTCAGACCCCCACCAATCTGATAATGACCTAATCGGCGGAAAGGTCATCAAAATCTGTAGCCTAGATAACCCCTTCAAGTAGAAATGTAAGAATTAAGAACATGTAAAAAATATTGAGGGAAAAATGCATTTTATTAGCTTCACATTCAATATTTAACAGTAAAAAAATTTACATTTGTTAAATACAGTAAAAATTTGCCTAGTAAATGTGCAGCATCAAGCATGGGCATCAGATTAGTTAAAAATGTGCTTAATAACAGTCCATTTTTAATTACACAGTGTACGTTTCCATCACTGAACATGATGGCTTTAACGTAATTATACATTTTCTGAGACTAAGTTGCAGTTTGCTTCCCTAAAAAAATCACACAGCATTTGACCTTTTTGATGCTATTAGGACCTAATGAAAAATTGTGCCTTTTCACTCAAGTCAATTGGGTGTGACGCTAGCAGAGCACTTTTTTCCAGAGCAGTTAGTGACTGAAATCCAGGTCCAGAGCTGATCTAATCCATTAAGCTACATATGTGCACATTAGTGAGATGTATAAATACTCAGAATCATGTCAATTAAATTAGCGTGTGAGCAGATCCAATACAGAGACCAATGAGAGGTGCCAGCATTTTGTATAATAACACAGGAGAACTTGGAAGCCCTAATCATTTAGCATACAGTGCCATCCATTTCTGAAGAAGTCAATATTCAATAACTCTGTATGTTAAAGGGGTTGTCAGAGTTATGAAAAAAAAAATAGCACTGTAAAGCTGATGGCCAGCAATATATAACTAAGCTAAGCAAGTTTTAGGCTAAAAAAATATATATTTTTTCTAATTTCCCTGATTCTCTTCTGGCCCTTTGTTCACCTGCAACAACAACAATCTCTGCCCCCGGCTCCACAAAGGAATAAGTCTGCCCTGAGTGACATGTCTGACTGCTGGGATACTCAGCAGAATGTTGTATTTGTAGGACTACAAGTCCCAGCTGTACAGTGACGCTGCTGATACACACAGGATCATCCCCCTCTGCAGAACTCCTCTAGTCTGTCAGCTCCTGTGCCCATCATTTGTCTCCTCCCTGTCTGCAGCTACTCAGTAAAGCCTTCAGCACTGAGCCTGTGCTGCTGAAGGGGTTAAAGTTTTTCCTGAGGAATCCAGGGAGAGTGCAGACAGCAGTGCAGGGGGGTGTGGCCAGCACAGTGACATCTAGTGTACAGACTCATATTTGCTCTCTCAGGTTTGTGCACGAAACATCATCAGAGCAGGGAGAGAAGCTGACATCACAGGTCATGTGACCCTCAGTGAAATCTGAGAAAGCAGCAACTGCAGATGCAATAAGTGCATGGTAAAGCCTTTACATTTGATTAGTTAGAAACACACAAACAACAACAAAAAATAACTCAGGCAACCCCTTTAAGTGCCCTAGCTATAACTCTTTCCAAGGTGTGACTTTCAATAATTTATTGAAACAAGTAGTCAAAGGCCATGTTCATCAGCGCCATTTGCTGCAGTTTTGTATTCAGTTTAATAGCCTAAATCAAAAGTGAAATCTGTTTTGCTGTTGATTGGCTTTAAAAAAGGTGCAGTGGAAAGGGGTTGTGCAGTAGAGTAAGTCCGACTCCTGACTCCCCGACGATCATCTGTTTGAATGGGCCACAGTGCTCGTCCCATTCACGCTTCAATGCTTGAATAGGACAGAGCTGCTGCTATTTACCTGCGCAGCCGCTGCAAAAGAGATGACATGCAGGTAAACTGTAAAGGGAACCTGTCATCAACTTTATGATGTCCAAACTAATGGCAGTATAAAGTAGAGACAGGTGAGTTGATTTCAGCGGTCTGTCATTTATAAGTTAAAAGTAAGTGGTTGCCGAGAACCAACATCACAATCATTGCAGCACAGGCCTTGAAAAGAGTTAAATCTACCTGAGAAGAGTCATGATTATATATGAATTCCTGCTCTCCCTGCCCTCTTGCTGATGACTGACAGTCTTCTACCTAGTGTTCTCCCTTTCTCTCTAGGAGAGAACTGCCAATCATCAGCAGATGGTCGGTAGAGCAGGAGATTATGAATAACCATGACTCTTCTCAGGTATTTAGACTCTTTTCAAGGCCTGTGCTGCAATGATTATGATGCTGGTGCTCAGCAACCACTTACTTTTAGTTCATGAATAATACACCGCTGAAATCAGCTTTTCTGTCACTATTTTATGTTGCCCTCGATGAGGTCAGTATAAAGTTGATGACATGTTCCCTTTAAAGAGAAATTAACACTCGCAGGGGTGCCATGAACCCCAAATAGCTGATTATCAACGGTGCCAGGAGTCAGACCCTATCGATCTGATATTGATGACCAATCCGGAAGATAAATCATCAATATTACTTCAGGGCACAACCCCTTTAAATATGGCCAAATAGACATGGAACTGGTAAGTATTGCATGGGACAGATTTATTGATACTGTCTTAAACTTAGACTATGTCTAACCCCATTTTGTGTAAGTTATTCCCCTGGTCTAGCAAGTTACAAAACATGTCTAAAACATTATAAATCCGGTGCAAGGTATCATTTTTGCCCTACAAATTGAGCCAGAATTCTGCATTTATCTTAGTAAATCTGCCTAAAATGCCTCACACACATTCACACAGAGTATAAAAGAATTTCAGGCTTTAGTGAGAGTTCATAAAAACTGACATCCAAAATGACACATACAGAAAAACGAACTGGCAGTGGATGGACTTTGGTTGGACTTTGCATGGATTGTATGTATACTTTGCACTTCTACGCCTCATGCTTGATCTGGCAAATTCCTTGGATTGTGCCTCACACACATCACCCTATTATAGTTTAATGCTATGAAAAGACATCCCTAAAAGTTCAACGGGCCTGTATATGGAAGGCATATGAAAGTTTGCTTTATGTTGAATTCCATATCAGACTGAAAAAAATTGTGGTATCCATTCCTCTGTTGAGTGTTGCACGTACAGAGCCTTTCTTCCCCCAAAAAAAAACATTTCTCTTAGGGGTGCCTTCACAGGTAGAAGACTTGGTTGGAGAAATTTTTGCAACTGATAATGAGTTCCATCCATTGGGATGGGGCTTGCAGAAATCCAAGTGCTTTTCTCCAAAAGAACCCCATTCAGATGAATGGAACTGATTTTCATTCAAAGACATTTCTGCAACAAAATCTGTCATATGTGGAGGCACCCTAAGGGAGAATAACTCTGTATATTGTGCACTCGAAGGAAAATTTTGGGACAGCACATGTAGAACAGTCAAACCTGATACTTCAGGGTCATGTGGGGTTTGCCATATACTCTCTGTATTGTGTGCATGAGACTTAACCTATGTTTTTTTTTTTTTCACTTTGTGTTCAGTATTCCATTTTGTATTTATAGTAATAATAAATACTCTATAGCAAGTACTGTATCCTAAAGTTGAAATGTACAGAGATGTTTACACCATGTTTACAATATTATTTATTGGAGAAGGAGTTAAACATACATGCAAATCCAGAAGACCTTTAATGAAATTATATTATAAATTGGTTCACAAATTCAGTAAAAACCTAGTAAACAACTTTTTGTGAATGCCACGTAAAGTCACAATTCACTATACATCTGCCCTTTGCTTTATTTATACAGGGTCCCTGTGAATTTTCTAATAGTGATTAAAATATCTATCATTTATGTTGTGCAATTTCCTCTTTTTTTTATAATGGCAATTTTATTCACCTTCTTTAAGGAAGGAGAAGACAGCAAGGCATTGGGATATTTATGTGTTACAGTGAGATCTGTAATGCAATTGTAGCTCATTTAATTGGAAGGGGAAAAAAACTGAATGAAAAATGCATCCCATGTATGTCTGGGTGAATTCCTCCACTCCATTTATATCAATATACTGTAGGAAGACATTGAGCAAAATTAGATTTATAAACAAGAAGCAGATCAGCCGCCCACATGAACACAGTTACTGCAGCTACCGAAGGAAAAGGAGTCAACTTTGCATTAAAATGTTACCGGTTTTGCCTTAAGGATACAAATTAAAGTAGTTAAGAGCATTTTTTCATACAATGTTCTCTTTTGAATCGCAACAGCAAACGTTAGCCATTAAAACAAAATGCATTTTGACTCAGCTTTTCAAAAAGAGTCAATGACATTAAAATATATTAACATTAAATATTATGTGGAAACCTGTCTCTACTGCTAGGTGTTATATACTTACATTATATGGGTAAGAGCGCTGCCACACACTTTTTTTTTCCAAATAAGTGACATACCTGACTTGGTCAAAGTACTTTGTAGCTTTTTTAGGCATTTTTATGCATGCAGTGTTTTCCTACCAGCAATTTTTTATGTAACTTCTTCTCTAGAGCAGTGTGGGGAATATACATTGGTACAATAAACAATACACAGATGACACGCTACCACATGACACGCCATTGACCTAAAAAGGGCACCTGAAAGAAAATTATCAAAAACTGTTTGTGGGTGTTTTTTTAAATATTTCCAATAGACTTTTACGTAACATGTAGAGCTAGTGTTTTAATTAAAAAAAATGGCATCAAAAAAGCACCAAAAAACTCAAACCCCCCCAAAACACCAAAACAAGTTTTCAAAATATCTGCCTTGTGTAAAAAATAACCATCACTGTTCATTTTATTCACAGACACAAAAGTGAAGTGTACCACGCTTTTAATATTGATGTCTATGTAAAGCATTGGCCTCAGTTTGTATATGTTTTCAGCATATCTGTTAAAGGGATTGCGTCACTAATTGAAATTTATACCACCCATCAAAACTGCCTTATTTTAATGTTATTAGCCTACTATTGCACGCTCTGTTAAGGGGGTTGTGCAGCAATTTATATTGATGACCTATCCTCAGGGTACACCACACTACCGCTCAACAGGAGCAGATATGTCAAAAATTGCTTCACAACCCGTTTAAATCTGTTTTGATTTGTAGGTTGCATCCTGCTTTGGAGCCTTGTGATGTAGGATATAGGAAGCATCACTGCTAAGAATAAGGGGTGTTGTTAGCGTCACAAAATCTGCTGATGACAGGACACATCTCACTGCCCTAAGGCATGATGGGATAGCAGACACATGAAAACCAGGAAGTAGGATTTAAGCATGGGGGATAAGAGAAAACTGCAAATGAGGTAAATTTGAAAATGGGAGAAATGGGAGCTAGAGTAATTGATGAAAATAAACTTTGGAGTGAAAAGTAGTTTATGGCACAATCCCATTAAATGTGTCTGTTAGGCCTCTTGCACACGAACGTGTGCGCCCCGTGCCGGTATTGCGGACCGCATTTGCGGATCCGCAATACACGGGCACCATTCCGTGGCCATTCCGCATCACGGATGTGGACCCATTCATTTCAATGGGTCCGCAAATCCGGAGATGCGGAACGGTGCGGAATGGAATGACGGAACGGAACACTATGGAAGCACTACGGAGTGCTTCCGCGGGGTTCCGTTCCGTACTTCCGTCCCACAAAAAAATAGAACATGTCCTATCTTTTTGCGGAACGGGCAGATCGCGGACCCATTCAAGTGAATGGGTCCACGATCTGCTGCGGCTGCCCCACGGCCGGTGCCCGAGCATTGCGTGCCGCAATTTGCGGCCCGCAGCACGGGCACGGGGCGCACACGTTCGTGTGCAAGAGGCCTTAAGCGGATGATAAAAATATGATGTGAAGATAGCCTTAGCATAACACAAGGCAGATACGTTCATGCTGAAGGGAATCTCTAGGTTACGACCACCAGAGTAGTCTCGGAGAGGTGACGGTAGCTTAACAGTAACAGAAGCATAGTTAGAAATCAGGGAGAAGTAGGCAATGGGATGTCAGCAGAGAACAGGCCAATACCATATTGCACAAAAAGAATTAGGTATAATTCCAGAGGTTAACACAAGTGAGTAGTCAGATGTAAAAAAAAAAAAAAAAAAAAAAAAAAGGGTCAGCAACAGGATTCAGTAGTCAGGAAAATATAAATCACAAAAGAATTTCTGCCATACCTATCATGAGATGATGTCCAGAGGCTAGAATTAGATTTAAGTCATTTGCCTGTTACGTCATCTTTGGCTGCAGGCTGCCTTGGTAACTCAATGCAACTGAGAAGGAGAGATGGTACGGATCTTCTAGGCAGGAGAGGTGGTCAATGCAGATCTCCTAGCAACAGCATGGTGTAAATAGTCCAAAGTGTGGCCTGAAGCCTGGATGGGCGAGTAACACCATTTTACAATTGACAGTCAACTGCAAACACTGTTTTTGTAAAGTAGAAATATGTGGTAGCAGTAGGCCGCTTTTAAGACAGGATCTTCTGAAATGTAATCTCAGTTGCAGCACCGGCCAAGCAGAAGCAGACAAGCCCGAAATTGCAAGGTGCTGTTACAGCCCCTTTAAGAAAAGAATATATGCCTGCAATGTCTGTAGGGGCCGTTGTTCTGAAGCATCATATATATAAATAGAAGCTGCAAGCAGGAAGAAGTTGTGTGGCTAAAGCCACATGGTGTGCCTTGAGAGTAAAAGATTACTAAACATACTGTTGGTCAAACAACGGTCAGACAGCATATTGTAGGCCCCAGGAACATGGATAAGTCCAGTCCCATTATTGTGCACTTTCTACAAATTTTTCCAAAATGCTTGACAAAGGGGTGGGGTGTAGCAGAAAAGGGCAAAGCTTTGTGGAAAAAGGAGAGGGGCCTAAGATCAAACATTTTGTGCCAAAATCACATCACAATTCTGATGTAAAAATCTGGTTCAAAGTAAGACAACCAATATCTGATATAAAGTCAGCAAAAAGTGTTCTATCCCTGCACCACATTTATCATCCAGCTTAAGCCCCTGGGATAAAGGTGTTGTAGGTCTAGACAGCATGACTACTTTTTTGCCATCTTTAGGCCTCTTTCACACGGGTGTCATGTTTGACGCCCGGATAAGAGGCGGGTGCGTTGCGGGAATATGCTCGATTTTTCCGCGCGGGTGCAAAAGTTTGTAATGCCATGTTTGGTACCCAGACCCAAAGCCGGACTTCATCACTGAAGTCCGGTTTCGGGTAGAGTATTCAGGAGAATTTATTATTTTCCCTTATAACATGGTTATACGTGAAAATAATAGCATTCTTAATAAAGAATGCTTTGTAAAATGAAGATGAAGATAAGATGGACCATGTGATTGGACCATGTGATGTGACGTCATTACAGGTCCTTTAGTTCATAGCTGATGCTGGAAAAGAGAAGACAGATCGCAACTACGCGATCAAGTGGCTAAGGTAAGTTAACTTTTATTATTTTTAACCCCTTCATCTTCGTTTTACTAAGCATTCTTTATTAAGAATGCTATTATTTTCCCTTATAACCATGTTATAAGGGAAAATAATAAAGATCTGGTCCTGTTGCTCCCGAAGTCCGGTTTCGGGTAGAGTATTCTGGCGAATTTATTATTTTCCCTTATAACATGGCTATAAGGGAAAATATTAGCATTCTTAATAAAGAATGCTTAGTAAAATGAAGATGAAGGGGTTAAAAAAAATAAAACTTAACTTACCTTAGCCACTTGATTGCGTAGTTGCGATCTGCCTTCTGTCTTCAAGCTACAGCTAACAGCATTTTTTAATATTGATAACATGTAAAAGCCAATATTGTAGAGAGGATCAATGCAACAAGAAAAAACATGAGATATGCCTGACACACCAGGTGTATATAGGAGAGGATTTTGCACAGAAGCATCAACAATATCTAGTGGTAATATTAAGTATACCATCTTGTAAATGAGGCAGGAAAACCTAAATAACAGACAGACGGAACAAACAGAGAAGACATTTAATGACAAGCCGCATAGGGAGGGGGGCTGGGCCGGTTCTCTTGGAGGTCGGCAGACACAGCAAAGATCCTTTGCCAAAATTTTATTCCGCGGTGTGATATTTGTATTCTGCCCAGCTGCTAATTATTATTTTTTTTTAAATGTTTAAAATTCTTTAGTTTTCTGAATGACTGAGCCCTTTTCCCAGCACATGTTCCCTGATCGCATGGACTACTGTGGAGGCAGATTGGAGCTTGCTATCGCTGTACTGTCTTCTGGCCAGCTGTCTGTAAAATTTGTCTCCTTTTAGACTTGTTAATATGAAAAATAAATGTGAAGCCCCAGTATTGGGTCTAAAACAAAATGAAAGCCAGATATCCCTCAAAGGAAGGAAAACGGAGCAAAGTAGTGTCTCCATTACAGAGATCACCAAATCCACTATATTAAGTGGCCCCTATGTCAAGATCCCGCTTTTTTACAAGCTTTAAGGATGTGACAGGGAAGACCTAAGCCGGTTATCCATCCACAGACAGCTGTTTCGGGGTGTAGCCCCTCATCAGTGTGGAGTAGGATTCTGGCTAACCGGGAGCAATGCCTTGGAGACCACTCAAACAAAACAATAGCTGATCTCAGGGAGACCAGCTACAGAAAAGAGAGCGAAGCCTCATTCAAGAGTCTCAACATAGCAATCCAAAGTGCAAAACTCCCTGGGAAACAGTAATATGCAAAATAAATGTGGAGCCCCAGTATTGGGTCTACAACACAATGAAAGCCAGATACCCCTCAAAGGAAGGACAAGCAAGCAAAGGGGTGTCCCCATTACCGAGATCACCAAATCCACCATATTAAGTGACCCCTATGTCAAGATCCCGCTTTCTAATAAGCCTTAAGGATGTGATGGGGAAGACCTAAGCCATTTATCCATCCACAAACAGCTGTTTCAGGGTGTTGCCCCCTCATCAGCGTGGAGTAGGATTCTGGCTAACCGGGAGCAATGCCTTGGAGACTACTCAAACAAAACAATAGCTGATCTCAGGGAGACAGCTACAGAAAACACAGCGGAGCCTCATTTAAGAGTCTCAACACAGCAATCCAAAGTGCAAAGCTCCCTGGGAAACAGTAATATGCAAAATAAATGTGGACCCCAGTATTGGGTCTACAACACAATGAAAGCCAGATATCCCTCAAAGGAAGGACAACCGAACAAAGAGGGGGCCCCATTACAGAGATCACCAAATCCACCATATTAACTGGCCTCTATGTCAAGATCCCGCTTTTTTACAAGCTTTAAAGGGGTTCTCCGGAAATAAGAGATAAGAGCTCCGTTGTGTCCATGTGCTTGAGAAGGCAAGTCGGAGACTGAAGGGGGAGGAATGAGGAGCAGACACGCAGAAGGCAGTGTGTTTACCTTGTCTAGTTGGCTGAAGTGTTTTCTAATTGCACTCCTCCCCCACATCAGCTAATCCTTTACCACCTCTTCCGATACCCCTACCATTACAATTTTTTAACAATTTTTTTACTTGTTTCTAGTATTAAAAACCATAAAAATTGCAATGGAATATTGTGTTTCAAATGCGTTATTTGTTAATGCCGTCAACCATGCATTTAGCCACAGCTATATATGTCAGTGTCACTCTGACATTAATTGCTATTGCTGCCATTGTGTTAAATAGGAAGGGGGGGGTAAGAGCAAAAATTTCTAAAAATAAATTTTTACAAAAGAAAGAACAACAAGTCATTAAAAAAATCTGAGAGTCCTAGGAGACCTGAGTGTCATATACCAATTTTCAGGGCAATTAGAACACTTTTGATTCGTGTAGAATTGATTCGACCACAAATCAAATTTTTTGAAAATTTTACAAATAAAAATTATTTTACGTTCGTTCTTTTCTAGTATTAAAGTGTAATAAATGTGTGATATGACACACATATCTCCTTGTCATTGGGGAATATACTGTAAGCATTTACAAAGGCAGACTTTAGAATTTACAAAAGAGCTGACAGGTTCTCTTAAAAACAATCATGGGTGAATTCTATGTAGCAATATATACTGTAAGTATACATAGAATACAGTGGTGCTTGAAGGTTCATGAACCTTTAAGAATATTCTATATTTTTGCAAAAATTTGAACTAAAGCTACATCAGATTTTCACAAGTCCTAAAAGTAGATAAAGGTAGTCAAATAAAAAATGAGTAAAAAATATTAAACTTGGTAAATTTATTTATTGAGGAAAAAGAGCCAATATCACATGTATGTGAATGGCAAAAGTATGTGAACCTTCAGAATTAGCAGATATTTTGAAGGTGAAATTAAAGACAGTTGTTTTCAATCAATGGTGTGACAATCAGGTGTGAGTGGGCAACCTATTATATTTAAAGAACAGGCATCTATCAAAGTCTTTTCAAAATATGCTTGTGGAAGTGTATCATGGCAAGAATAAAGGAGACTTCTGTGGACCTCAGATAAAGAGTTGTTGATGCTCATTAGGCTGGAAAAGGTGACAAAACCATCCCTAAAGAGTTTAGACTCTGCCAATTCACAATCAGATTGCAATAGTAAATGGTGCCATTGAAAAAAAACAAGCTGTTATATGGCTATGTGAATGGAAAAATAAAAAAGTAATGGCTCTGCACAGGCAGGGAGTAAAAAACGAAAACACAAAAAAGGAACATCGCTGGGGGCTGAAAGGGTTAAACATAACTGCATGCTGCTTTTTGCAACAATCCGATATTTCTTTTTTTTTTTTATTAATTACTATATATATATAAAATATGCAGTTTTCTTGGGATTTACATACAGAGGAGGACCTGAACATTTCAGGCCCTTGTATAGTAAAAAATAAAGGTGTTTTCCCATGATTAATGTTAAAAAATGAAAATCAGACATCATATAGTACATGGCAACCTCTTTCTAACAAAGCTAGCCCTGTACCTCACATGGATCCAGAGATCTCCCCATTTATTGCTCTGCACCATTTATATCAAGCTGACAGCTCAAGTCTTTTCTGTTCTTTTCAGCTCTTTCCCTATCACAGCTCAGGGGGCGTGTCCATGCTCTCCCTATCACAACTGAGGAGGAGGTTGAAGGATGAAACTGAGCATGTGTGGCCTTCTCAGTGATCTGGACAAAGAAATAAGAAAAAATTAAAAAAACAGCAGGTGGCGCTATACAGATATATTTTATTGAATAACTCAGTGGTTATAAAAACATTTTAATTACATGCAGATACAAAGGTATTCAGATCAAGGTGCCTGTTTGAAAACTGTAGAATATTTTTCCTGGGACAACCCCTTTGAAGCTCTTTTTTTAGCTATATGAGTTTTTTTAATAATGTAAAATATGTAATCCTTTAACTGCACCAGCTTGGGTTCTGCTCATGACAAGGTAAAACATTATGGAAGAATTAAAATGCAATGAGCGGGTAATGGATTATTATTGTTTTTTTTCCAAGAGATTGTTGGAAGAATATTATGGATATTATTGGGATTGGAAGTAAGGTAGAAAGAGAAGAATAAAGAAATACATATATGTGTATATGAGTAAGTCCCATCTTGTCACTGGTAGATGGGCCCGACATATTTTTGATCAACAATATGCGCAGAGAGCTTCTATATTGTCTCATAGTGAGTATAGCAGTCATGCATTTTACTTTTTTCATGTATTCATCATTTACCTGTGTCTTTGTGCGTACAGCGGCGTGCTGCTACTTACGGTATAGTACTACATATTATACTACTGCCATGGTAGCTTGCACCTGCATCTTTACCTATATACAGTGGAGGTGCTGGTTCATTTTTTTCTATTTTTTTCTAAAATATATATTAATATATACATATTAATATATTCATATTCTAAAAACTTAAAGAGGGAAGCTAAACATTTAATATTTAATAGTCCCTTACGTGAAAAAGTAATACTACTCTATGGCATAAGATATATATAGGTATCTTTGTGGAGAGAGACAGTATTTCCATGTAACCTTTTTCTATTTCAAATTGTGTCTAAGAGAAAGGATGAATGGACTTGTCTGGCTCCAATACAAAATGCTATGTTTAGATGTTGGCAGGGACTGTGATGGACGAGCTTGGGTCAGTTCCATTGCTGTCTGTTAAATTCAATTGAGATTGGCTACTGATGTCACTTTACCAAATATAACGAATGCGGTTTCCTTTGTCATTACAATTACAGTGGAACCGCCATCTCATTTAAATTCAAGGTCAGATGTATAATAAAATGCTTCCCGAAAAGCCTCATTTAAAAAAGGTAAATGTGCTTCAGTTCTCTTCTGTAAAGGAATACATTTATTGTGGAATAAGGTATATATGGTTCCGAAATTTCATGCTTTCACTTTCTTCTCAAGAAATTCTTGTACCGTGTCAGCTATTTTACCACCGCGGTGCTCTGATCCTGCTTATAACCTTTGTATAATTGTAATGTGCATACAGTACAAGAATCCATGTAGTACAGGTCTCTTGTGTAGCGCCCATTGAGACAACTTGCTATGGGCCCCTTATTGTGCTATGGCTTTCTTATGTACAGAAACCTATTATTCCCTGTGCACCTAAAAAGCGGCGTTAAAAAGTCGCAGGGGTGACTTTTTAACTGCAAATTTTTAAAATATTGTTGCATCTGTCACTTTTTGCCATCCCCTCTACTTTTCTGAAAGGGGGCATGGCAAGGGCGGGAAAGTGGGCTTGATCAGACGCAGCGACAAATTTATCTTAATGTAAGCCAAGGACAAGGATAGGACTGTTTTATTAGGGGCCAGCTGTTCTGTTCCACAAAATACGGAATGCACATGGACGTCATCCGTATTTTTTGCGGATCCTTTTGTGGCAAACCGCAAAATACACATGGTTGTGTGCATGAGTCCTAAGCCTGCCTCTGAGAGTCAATCTGTAAAACGTCACACGGCACATCAGATATATATGCGACCTTTTATCAAACAAACCTTTTATCTTACAATATCAGTCATCAGAGCTCAATGAAGAAGCTCTTTCAAAACCAGATAATGACAATATTGTAGTCACAGTTCGGTGAAAAAAAAACAGACAAGAATAGCGGTACTTATATTGTCCTGTGAGAAATTAAAATGTCGCAAATCCGGTGGAAGTCTGAGTCAAATTAGCGATGAAATGTCTCAAATCGCCCCTGGAAAAGTCGCACATTTTCAGCCCAAGTGAAACAGATTTAATGTTCCAATTGTCACACCAAATGTCACATCCTTATGCTGTGGTGGAAAAAAGTCAAATTAGATTTAAAAATGAGGGATTATTTCACTTCTCTTACAAAAGTCACATCTAAAAATAAGAGTGTGCATTATGATAAATGAGGCAATATTACTATAATTATTCTTTGGCACAAAATACGCCATTGTTATCTCTCCATGACAGTTTTATGAAAAAACAAAGTCACAAACTCTGTTTGTAACTTTTTGAATGCCATTGCGGCAGCATTTTATCACAAGTGGCGTTTCTACACTGCTCTCGCCACTTTAAAAAAAAAGAGCATAGTGAGGGCAGAGAGGGGCGATGCTAGTAGGCCCAGCAAATTTATCTTCATCTACAGCAGTTTTCTGCACCTCGTCATAAATCAATCGCATCGGTGGTCAGTGCTGGGGATATCAAGACATAGAAAGGCGGAGTAAAATGCGAACTGTGACTAGAAAAGTTGCAATGGCATTGATAAGTTGCAAATCCGAAGGAGGGTGTATAATGAATTTCCCTCTTAGTCCCTGATTTATCAAGACCGGTGTATGTTGTGCCAGTCTTGATGCGCCCTGCGTGGCCAGAGGAGTCATTTATTTTATGAAGAGTCACAAATTAAATAAATTGTCCCCCCCTTGCAGTCTGTGCGCCAGACTGTAATCTACTCCAGCTAGTAGTGGCAAAGATTTCAGTCGTCAGTTACACTAAGTGGTGGCATAAATTATGATAGATGTGCCAGTGCCAAAGGCTCTGCCCACACTCTGCCCTTTCCACCTCCACCACTTGGAAACTCGTGAGAGCGGCATAAAAAAGTCACTTGCAACTAGATTAAGTCACAATATAAGTCACATTTACAGATTCGCAACACCCAATTTTGGGACTTTTTAATGACAAAATAGGCATAGGAAGATGATAAATCTGAAGATTTATCTATTAATTGCAAAATATCTGGTATATAAATGAACATACATTCTTGTATATTTCTGTACACACAGAAATAATTTATTAATGACTAATAAATATCAATAACTTCATAGCGTCTTTTTTAAAAAAATTTTTACAAAAAGGCAGCAGACAAATGTTAGGCTTTTTCTTTCACACTGAATCCATCAAAAAGGTGCTCTCATGGCTCGATCTATAGCCCTTATCTCTGAACTCCTGACAGCCACACTCATTAAAGCTAGATTTGTATCAAACTGATAGCTATAATAAGTGTTTATGAACTGTTAGGATACTAAAGGGGTTATCCAATCCTAAATAATGCCCCCCAATATGCTGGGCCCCCCAAGCTTAATATACTTACCTGGGTCCATGCTCCCCGTGCCACTCTTGGTCCCCGCACCGCGGCTGCTGCTTCTCCCCATGCACGGATTAAAACATCCGGTGTCGGGGGGGAGCAACCAATGGCAGGCGGGGAAAGGGATGAGCCTCCCTAGCATCACGGGTGACACTAGGGAGGCTCGCCCCTGTCCAACCCTGCCATTGGCTGCTCCCCCCCAAACCGACACCGGATGTTTTCATCATCGCACGAGGAGAAGGAACAGCGGCGGTGCGGGAAACAGGAGTGGCGCAGGGAGAGAGGTAAGTATATTCAGCCTAGGAGGCCCGGCATATGGGGGGGGGGCTTTTTTTAGGATTGGATAACCCCTTTAAGTATAGATAAGGGCTAGAGATCAATCCAACTAAGCAGCTCTCTGATGGATTTAGTGTGAAGCAGAAAGTCTGCTAGTCTACAAATATATAGAAACTGAAAGCTGTAGAAGAAAAAACATAGAAAATTGTTAATAACTGAAAGACCAACTGAAAAAAAGAATTTTTAGCCCAGTTTCATTTTTACTTCTAGAGTTCCAAAGGGCCTTAATAAGAAGCAGGATGTGATTTATTATTATTAATGTCATTTTATATTTATGTCAAAAACGAGTTTTTTTTTGTTGTTTTTTTTGTCCTTCACTATAAAGAATGTGTTGATGTGTATTTACATGATGTGTGTTTTTTTTTTTTTATCTATATGGACATGTAATGCATGTGGTCGAATTGTTGAGTAATAGATAAATGCACAGTCCATCAGAGTCACTCCGGACTTTCACATCAGCTGATTTTCTTTCACCTAATTGGTGATGTATTGATTTCCAGTTGGATGGTTGTTTTTTAAACATGTACTGTATTTTAATCAGAGCGCTGTGTGATTTTTTTATGTAAGTAATATAATCGCCTAGCGAATTAAACACAGCTGTCTCTATAGTCAACCTTCCTATTTGATTGCTAGAATTATCAAAGTTGACGAATATGGAGCAAAAACGAAGATGGAGAATACTTCGGTATCTTCGTTTTGAGGAATATGACGAATACATCTTCGCTAATTCTACCAAGCTAACCATAGTAAACCAGGTCTAAGTTTACCAGGTCTAAGTAATCGCAATATTAATCACATTGCGATTACAACTTAGCACTGCTATATTACATATTAGACTAGAATTAACGAATATGGAATATAGCAGTGCTAAGTTGAAATCGCAATGTGATTACTTCAAGTTATATTAATCGAATTGCGATTTCAACTTAGCACTGCTGCTATATTCCATATTCATTAACTTCGTTAATTCTAGCAAGCTGACCCATTAGAAACCCAGCTCTAAGTTGAAATCGCAATGCGATTAATATAACTTGAAGTCATTGCATTGCGATTTCAACTTAGACCTGGTTTACTATGGTTGGCTTGGTAGAATTAGCGAAGATGACGAATTTATTCGTGATATATTCCTCAAAACGAAGATAACGAAGTATTCTCCATCTTCGTTTTTGCTCCATATTTGTCAACTTCGATAATTCTAGCAATCATATAGGAAGGTCGACTATAGAGACAGCTGTGTTTAACCAGCTCCGGACCACCCTACGCAGAATCACGTGATCTCGGCGGCCGGGTTATTCATCAGAGACGCGCCGGCGCGTCATCTCGCGAGAGGCGAGATGACGCGATCTCTGCGCCTGGACAGGTGCAGTGAATGTAGGGAAAGGCGCAGGGCAAGGTGGTCACCAGCCTGTCAGCCAACGATCAGCGCTGGCAGGCTGGTGACTTTTAAAAAAACGGATCATCAGCCATATAATGCATTATATTTATAAATATAATGCATTAAATGGCTTCTGTGCTCTGTGCTGGGTCCTTTCATCGGTTGGACCCAGCACAGAGCACATGTCACAGTGAGTACACCAAGCACCACATATTTAGACCCAGATCACCCCCCATCACCCCAATTAACCCCTTGATCACCCCTGTCAATCACTAGTGAAAGGGAAAAAAGTGATCAGTGTAAACTGTCACTTTTTTTTTTTCACCAGTATTGACTTTTAGGTTTAGCTTAGTTTAGGCCCCCTTTAGTAGGTAGTTAGCTTCCGTTAGCGCCCAGCCCACCGCACCGCAGTCACTGATTCACTGATTAGCGTATCGCTAATCAACGTTGGTACTCTATAGTATCTGTAAGTGATCAGAACTGATCACAGTCAGATCTATAATAGTATTAGTGTCACTTTAGCTCGCCCTCCACCCAAAACGCAGTGTTTGCCCGATCAGGCCTGCATTCACGTGCATTCACCCACACCCACCCCGACGCAGTTACAAAAAAAATTTTTTTGTTATCACTGCAAAAACACCGTAAAATTGCTGCGGCGCTATAAAGATCACTTTTGAGCTTTTTGGACTTTATCAGCGATCGCAGCTTTACTTCGCAAGCACTCCTATGTCCTTTCTCTCTTTTTTTTTTTGCACATTTTTTGGCAGAGATTTTTTCATCCACATCGATGTGAATGAAGAAATCTGTGCCGTTCATTTTTTTTTTCAGCCCAGAGGCTGAATGGAAAAAAAAAATTTCATTACCCGTATGCTCAATATAAGGAGAATAGCAGAAACTGCTAATGCTGGCCATACGTGTAATGATTGCGGAGATCCTCAAATCCCAGGGCAGTACAAACACCCCACAAATGACCCCATTTTGGAAAGAAGACACCCCAAGGTATTCGCTGAGGGGCATATTGAGTCCATGAAAAATTAAACTTTTTGTCACAAGTTAGCGGAAAGGAAGACTTTGTGAGAAAAAAAAATTAAAAAAAAGAAATAAAGTCAATTTCTGCTAACTTGTACCAAAAAAAAATCTTCTATGAACTCGCCATGCCCCTCACGTAATACCTTGGGGTGTCTTTTTTCCAAAATGGGGTCACATGTGGGGTATTTATACTGCCCTGGCATTTTAGGGGTCCTAAAGCGTGAGAAGAAGTCTGGAATTCAAATGCTTAAAAATGCCCTCCTAAAAGGTACTCATTGGAATTTGGGGCCCTTTGCGCACCTAGGCTGCAAAAAGGTGTCACACATGTGGTATCGTCGTACTCAGAAGAAGTAGGGCAATGTGTTTTGGGCTGTATTTTTACATATACCGATGCTGGGTGAGAGAAATATCTCTGTAAATTGACAACTTTGTATAAAAAAATTGAAAAAGTTGTCATTTACAGAGATATTTTTCACACACAGTATGGGTATATGTAAAAATGCACCCCAAAACACATTGCCTTACTTCTCCTGAGTACGGCGATACCACATGTGAGCCACTTTTTTGCAGCCAAGATGCGCAAAGGGGCCCTAATTCCAATGAGTACCTTTAGGATTTCACAGGGCATTTTTACGCATTTGGATTCCAAACTACTTCTCACGCTTTAGGGACCCCTAAAATGCCGGGGCAGTAAAAATACCCCACAAGTGACCCCATTTTAGAAAGTAGACACCCCAAGGTATTCCATGAGGGGTATGGTGAGTTCATGTAAAATTTTATTTTTTGTCACAAGTTAGTGGCATATGAGACTTTGTAAGAAAAAAAGAAAAAAAAAAACAATTTCTGCTAACTTGTGACAAAAGATAAAATCTTTCATTAACTATTCCCATCAGCGAATACCTTAGAGTGTCTACTTTACGAAATGGGGTCATTTGTGGGGTGTTTCTACTGTCTGGGCATTGTAGTACCTCAGGAAACATGACAGGTGCTCAGAAAGTAAAAGTGCGGAAATTCACTTTTTTGCACCATAGTTTGTAAACGCTATAACTTTTACCCAAACCAATAAATATACACTTATTGCATTTTTTTTTATCAAACAGAAACACAAGGGGGGGGTCAGTCAGCATGTCCCTGTATGCAGGTACAAGTAGCTATGGCAATTATACATACAAACAAAAAAATGCAACAGCACTCTGCAACCAGAACTCTGCCCAAGATAGAAGCTATAAGAGGACATTAGTGTACGTTTTGATCAAAAGGTAATAAGCCACTCGCCACACATAGGCTGTCCCGTGAGTGGTCCTAACGCTAAATCTGACCTGTTATGGGCCATGACAGCCACATAAAATCCTCCTAATGCTGAATCTTACCTGTTATGGGCCATGACAGCCACATAAAATCCAGGGAGTGTGGGCACAGCATGCATGCTGTAACAGCCTCCATTAGCTGAATGTGCATTCACAGTACCTGCTAGTAGCCATCTGGCTCCAGGAGGAGTGCACAATGGGCTCAGCATGCATGTTGGTACCTGCATCCCTGAATCTAATGGAGGCTGTTACAGCACCAGAAAGGGTTAATAAGTATGGTTTATCCCAGCATGCATGCTGTGCCCACACTCCCTGGATTTTATGTGGCTGTCGTGGCCCATAACAGGTAAGATTCAGCATTAGGAGGATTTTATGTGGCTGTCATGGCCCATAACAGGTCAGATTTAGCGTTAGGACCACTCACGGGACAGCCTTGGTGTAGCTAGTGGCTTATTACCTTTTGATCAAAACGTACACTAATAGCTTCTATCTTGGGCAGAGTTCTGGTTGCAGAGTGCTGTTGCATTTTTTGTTTGTATTTTTTTTATCAAAGACATGTAGAACAATAAATTTAGAGAAAAATTTATATAGAAATGTAGTTTTATTTAAAAAAAATTCCAACAGAAAGCGAAAAATGACATTTTTTTGCAAAAATTTCAGTAATTTTTTATTAATATCAAAAAAGGTTAAAATGTCAGCAACAATGAAATACCACCAAATGAAAGCTCTATTAGTGAGAAGAAAAGGAGGTAAAATTCATTTGGGTGGTAAGTTGTATGACCGAGCAATAAACCGTGAAAGTAGTGTAGTGCAGAATTGTAAAAAGTGGTCTGGTCATTAAGGGTGTTTAAGCTAGTGTTTAATTCGCTATGCGATCATATTACTTTGCTTTTTTTTTTTAATAAATAGAATAATTATAATACTTGATAATTATTATAATTATTCTATTTTTAAAAAAAATATAATAATAATATAATCGCATAGCGAATTAAGCACAGCTGTCTCTATAGTCAACTTTCCTATTTGATTGCTAGAATTAGCGAAGTTGACGAATAGGTAGCTAAAACGAAGATGGAGAATACTTTGTTATTTTCGTTTTGAGGAATATGACGAATACATTCGTCATCTTCGCTAATTCTAGATATCAAACCAATAGGAAAGTAGCCTTAAGTTACAATCACAATACGCGATTATTTAAATAGCATATTAATCACGATAACTAGAATAATGACGAATATTCGCGAATTTCGTCAAAATCGAATATGGCACCTGCCGCTCATCACTACCGGAAATTACTCTAATATCTCATATCTCATATATTTCCCAAAAGAAAAATGAGTGATTCAAATTTCCTAGTATAAAATTCCCTTTTTATTAAACATGATTAAAATTGGTAAAACATATCATGATTATATTAGGGATACAAATATGACGCCCAGTTTAGTCCTCCATGACTACCAAAGTCTAAATAGTACAGAGGTAAGTATGTTATATAAAATGAAAATACTGCTAATGGTCCCTATAACCAAGTATGTGTAACGGACTAGAGGGCTGCTGTGCTATATTATGAGGAAAGGACCATGGAGCGGATGTGAACAAAACCTAAATATTCACGACAGACTTTCCGTTATATAAACCTGTTAAACCTCTCATTAATGATATATATAGGTCCTAAAATATTGTGCCTAACCTACGGTTTAAAATGGACCTTTATGTCCTGTGACATACCTCAGTGAATGTAATGGAAGATTGGCGGCGTCTCCTCAAAGCGGATTTCGCGTTTGCTTCTTCAGGGGGAGACAGGAGGAGCTCATAATATAGCACAGCAGCCCTCTAGTCTGTTACACACACTTGGTTATAGGGACCTTAGTAGTATTTTCATTTTATATAACATATTTATCTCTGTACTATTTGGACTTTGGTAGTCATAGAAGGCTAAACTGGGGGTCATATTTTTGTTTCCCTAATATAATCATGATATGTATTACCAATTTTAATCACATTTAATAAAAAGAGAATTTTATACTAGGAAATTTGAATCACTCATTTTTCTTTTGGGAAATATATGAGATATGTGTATTTCCTGATAAAGTTCCTGGCTTGAAGAGGGGCAGTGCTGGATTTTTTATATAAACTGGCAATGTGACTGATGAACATGATAGCCTACAACATAGCCTAGAACAGTGTTTCCCAACCAGTGTGCCTCCAGATGTTGCAAAACTACAACTCCCAGCATACCCGGACAGCCTTTGGCTGTTCAGGCATGCTGGGAGTTGTAGTTTTGCAACAGCTGGAGGCACACTGGTTGGGAAACACTGGCCTAGAAGAGGCTTAAAGGGTTTCTGTCACCAACTTTTGACATTATAAGCTGTCTGACATTAGCTATGTGCTAATGTCAGACCAGCTTGATAATGTCTTTTTATAAAATCCGCTGTATATAGTCTGAAAAACTTACTTTTATATTATGTAAATTAGCCTCTAGGAGCAGGGCGTGCCCTGCTCCTAGCGGCTCGTCCGCAACCTGCTGGCACGCCCTTCACTTTGATTGACAGTGCAGGGCAGCGATCCTCCTGCACTGTCTGCTTGAAATGCGCGCGCGCCGCCGCTCTGTACTCGGGCGCAGGCGCGGTGAGCAGAGGACAGCAGGCACCAGCGTCCTCTGCTCACCGCGCCTGCGCCGAATACAGAGCGGCGGCGCGGGCGCGCGATTTCAGAACGAGACAGTGCAGGAGGATCGCTGCCCTGCACTGTCAATCAAAGTGTGAAGGGGCGTGCCAGCAGGTTGCCGGACGGAGCCGCTAGGAGCAGGGCAACGCCCCCCCTGCTCCTAGAGGCTAATTTACATAATATAAAAGTAAGTTTTTCAGACTATATATACAGCGGATTTTTATAAAAAAGACATTATCAAGCTGGTCTGACATTAGCACATAGCTAATGTCAGACAGCTTATAATGTCAAAAGTTGGTGACAGAAACCCTTTAAGTGCTCACACAATAGCCCTCCACAAACCAGACATGGTCGTGTGAATGGGACCTTATTACAATGATGTTTGATTTACTGGCTATACTAATAATGTTGGTGGTAAGTGGTTAAATTTTATCCAATAAATGCATAGCAATGCAGTGTATGCAGGAAGCAAAACCATTCCCATTCACCTGAGACTGCAAATGGGAACTTAACCATTACTGAATAAGCTCCTTCACCTGCTATTCAGTGTATTGTGTAAAGACTGTTGATGAGTAACCTTGATCAACTCCGTTTATTTTCACAAGTGGATTGTTAATCATAGTCAAGATAAATTAGTTACAGAGTGTTCATGAATAAGCTTTGACAAATATTACCAACAGTGTTTATTGGGGTCATAGCCAAGGAGATGAGTCAGAGGTTCAAAAATGATGATCACTTTTGTTCTCATTTATATTATATTCAGTTTTCGTAGCAGAGCAAATATGGTTGAGTTGCAGTGGTTGAAATCTTCTGAAAATTCCAATGCAAAATCCACACATTTAGCTAATTCATTTTGCTGCAGATTTTGATGTGGATTTGACATTTGCATTAAAGAGCCTCTGTCAGCATGACCAATACTATTAAACAAGACATACTGCCTAGTAGGGCTCGTTATGCTGATTAAAGCAATACTTCTCATTTGTCTGTATGTTAAACAGCTGCATGAATAGCTGCATTTTGATTCATAACCACTTTCTCGCAAAGAGGCCGTCGCGGCCATCTTGATGGAAGAACCCGAGCGAACATCTCTCATGGTGACGTGATGATGTCATCACTGATTACACCACCGTGCCCAGCCAGCGCGCTGATGTGGTGACGTCACATGGTTTCTTAAATCAAGAAGATTGCGACGGCCTTTCCTTGAGCAAATGGCCATTTTAGGAAAAATAGACTCGTTTCCACGAAGCGTGAGGAAATACGGCTTTGCAGAGAATCAAATTTTTCCTGAAATTGGGATCAAAGTCAATTAGTTTCATTTTGATTTACTCAACACTACCCATGACCCAGGGGTGTGGAAATTAAAAAAAAAAATACTTGTCAAAGGACTAAAGCGGGGCTCGATCTACTTGTCCCTCATGACAATCTACTTGTCCTGATACAAAAAATAATTTTAAATCAAAACCATATTTAAATAAGGTCTTTATTGATAGCAACTTAGAAGATAGGCCCAAAATGTAGGGTGGCCACAAGGAGACCTTATACTGTATGGGGGCAGCCACAAGGAGACATTATACTGTATGTGGCAGCCACAAGGAGACATTATACTGTATGGGGGCCACAAGGAGACATTATACTGTATGGGGACCACAAGGAGACCTTATACTGTATGGGGGGCCACAAGGAGACATTATACTGTATGGGGCAGCCACAAGGAGACCTTATACTGTATGGGGGCATCCACAAGGAGACCTTATACTGTATGGGGGCAGCCACAAGGAGACCTTATACTGTATGGGGGCGACCACAAGGAGAGATTATACTGTATGGGGCCACAAGGAGATGTTATACTGTATGGGGGCCACAAGGAGACGTTATACTATATGGGGGCCACAAGGAGACGTTATACTGTATGGGGGCCACAAGCAGACCTTATACTTTGTGGGGGCAGCCACAAGGGGCTGTGTGTAGTAGTGTAGGGACGCCTCTTACGATCCATGTCACTGGGGTTACATCCTATTAGGGTAATTAGTGCAGGAAGTCTTCTTTGGGAGATTTTAAAGAAGAGGACAGGGCTCCACATGGGCTAGAAGTGACAACTAGTATGCGGGGGGTCATTCTGTGGTCCTGTCACTCTCCACCCCCAAAGTTGCAGTATGAGGAAGCTGACTTCAAATAGGAAGTTCTTCTACCCCTATAAATCACCCCCATGGACAGTTGGATTACCTGAAGGAGTAGTGGGCTGTCAGAGGGCGACGCCTCTGAAAACACCCTCAATGTAAACCATCAGTCTACTGGAGCCCAGTACACACGATATATACAGATAGACATGTCATGTATGTACACAGTATAATCAGTGAGGCGCCTGGGTACGTGGAACGTAGCCCCTGGGCTCCTTCAGACCCTCATTTGCATATCGAATAAACGTTTTTTAGCCCGACTGCAACGGACCGAAATATGGTAAGAAGCATTTTAATATGGGGACGGTTATGGACAAAATGGTGTTAATGTTATATAATGGACATTTGTGGTGAAAGACTCCCTTTAATGTTTGTACAAAGTCTTGGTAATGTTCCAGTAGATGGCAGCAAGATCACTTGCTGCTTTATACTGTATGTTAGCTGCCCCATGGGTCAGAGAAAACTCTATTTGTTAGGTCCCACCGAGTTGTAGGCATGTCACTTAAACTACTGCACAGACGAGGGGGAGGCGGAGCCTAGCGGAACAGGGGCGCAGCCAAGAGAGGCAGAGCAGAGCGAGGGGAGGTGGACCTAAGCGAGGCAGCGCCGAGCGAGGGGGAGGTGGAGCCGAGAGAAGCAGAGCACGACGAGAGGCAACGGAGGTGGAGCAGAGCAAGATGACAGGCGGCAGTTTATGACAGGTTTATTTTGCCCGCCCCCTCCCTACAGTGCACTTGTGGCTATGTCTAGCCCTCCGCGCGCTAGTAGTAATGCAGGAGGCATATTGCCCAACCCTATCTCAGCCCTGCTACTTGCCCGAAGCAGGGCTAAGCTTCTGAACAAACTACATGCCCGGCACCCGGAACTGCATGTCCCGGGCGTCAGGCGATATGATTTCCACACCCTTGATGACCATTACACTTTTGTGCCTCATCTGAAATCTGTAATCGTTAAGAATATTAAGCCTTCTTAAAGTGTCCATAACCATAAAATATGAGTACCACTGTGATACATCTCAGCTTACATTCACCTGGAGTCATTCATTGCAGTGCGCTGGCACAGCCACTATACAGGTGATAGCGCCTTCTGCTTCCATCAGGGGCGAAGCTGGAGAGTGAAACCCAGGTCGGGCCGCAACGGGATTAGAACCTTTTATTGGATTTCATGAGATATGCTTTTGATTTTAACTTATTTTTGAGTATAATAAATCCCTATTTATCTTCCTATATCAAAAAGTGCTTCACTATAGTGCGATTCTTTTCGGGGTTTTGCAGAGGAGACCATTGTGAGTGTTTCGTAAATGGCAAGACACCGATAACCTGTGCCAATATGGGGTTTTCACTGTGTGGCAGGTGGTATTCCTCGCAGGAGCAGCGCGGTCCTGAAATTAACACATTAGTCTCTATGGTACCTATGTCTGGTACTGCAGCTTAGTTTCTATGATGGCTATGTCTAATACAGCTGCTTGATCTCTATAGTGGCTATGTCTAATACTGCAGCTTAGTCTATATGGTACCTCTGTCTTGTACTTCAATTTAGTCTCTATGGTGGCTATGTCTGGTACCTTAATTTAGTCTCTATGGTGGTTATGTCTGGTACTACAGTTTAGTCTTAATGATGGCTATTTCTGGTACTGAAGCACATTCACATTCATCTGTGAACAATGAGTCGTCATGAGCGTAGCTATAGGGGGTACAGAGGTAGCAGTCGCTACCGGGCCCAGGAGCCTGAGGGGGCCCAAAGACCCCTGTGCCGCATAGGAAGATACACAAGGCACTGAGGGAAGGGGGCCCAAGCTGAACTCTTGCACCAGGGCCCATGAGCCGTAAGCTACGCCCCAACTCGTGCCCCTTCATTCTGCTTATTGGCAGGGGTTCCAGGGGTCAACCAAACATTCCTAGCTTATTCTAATAGACTATTAGATTATTATAGCCAATCAATGTTTAAAGGAAATGTCTCACCAAAAATTGTGTCTGCCAGTTAAAACCAGATAACAACACATATCCTTTTTGCTCATTTTTTATTTATTTTCTGATTACAGATTTATTTATTCTGTTTTCTGAACATGATTATGGCAGTGGCCATCTTGCCTGAGCTGTTCTTAACAGCATTCAGAAAGCATTAAGAAAATTGCTTTACCGCAGTCACATGGGCCATAAACACAATGATCAGGAAGGGCCTTCATTCACTTCTATGGTAGAGTTTTCTAGGCATGCTCTGTGTCCTGTGCAGAGGTCATTGTACAAGGAAAGAATAGATAAGATGTGACAATCATCTATTGTGAATGTTGGATCCTGTCCTATCTATACATAGAAGTGATAGCTTTACAGGCAGAATTAGAATGACATATACTAGGTTACTACACTAAAGTGATCTGTACAGACCAAAAAGTGGTCACTATTATATTGCTTAGTGGCCAGTGCGAAAACTGCAGGATTTTATGGATTTTGTTTAAATACAAATATTTACATGGGAAATGAAAACTAATCACCAAAAATTCTTTAAAAATATGTTAAACGTGAAAAATAATTTAAACAATAGGTCATTTTCTGACAACACATTCCTTTTAACTCCAAGAATATCCCTTTAAATCCCCTTTAAACTATATGTTTCTAAGAATGGTACATTTGTATATATTTCTCTTTTATTTTATTCCGCTCCAGGCCTTTTTACTAGAAAAGTTTTTGTCCCCACAGCATTTCCTATTGTGCTCCTGAAAAGTCTGTTACATCTCACACTGGATTTTAGCAACCAAGATCTTTTTCTTCATTTGATCGAAAATAAAAGTTGTATTCTGATTGGTTGCTATCAGTTTCCATGCTAGCACTGCACAGCCAATAGAAATATAATTAGAGATGTAAATTGAGTAAAGAGAGATGTTGTAAATAATGAAGAACTGAAAAATATAATGAAAGATTTCAATTTATTTAATTTTATGATAATTAAGCTTAAAGGGGTTGTCTCACTTCAACAAATAGCATTTATTATGTAGAGGAAGTTAATACAATCAACTTGCTAATATATTGTGATTGTCCATATTGCCTTCTTTGCTGGCTGGAGTCATTTTTCCATCACATTATACACTGCTCGTTTCCATGGTTATGACCACTCTGTAATCCATCAGTGGTGGTCGTGTTTGCACACTATAGGAAAAAGCACCAGCCTATGTGCAGTCCAACGGTCCAACGGTCCCGGGCCATCCAAAAAGCTGACGCTTTTTCCTAAAGTGTGTAAGCACGGCCACCACTGCTGGATTGCAGGGTGGTCGTAACCATTGAAACGAGTGGTGTATAATGTGATGGAAAAATGAATTTAGCCAGCAAAGTAAGCAATATGGACAATCACAATACATTAGTGTCTTGTATTAAGTTTCTCTACATAATGAATGCTATTTGCTGAAGTGAGACATCACCTTTAAAAATGTTGTGCCATTATTAATGTGCCATTATTTTTATATAATTTAGAATGAAAATGTAATTACCTTCGTAATTTACTCTCTGTTACAAAAATGTTTGGTTTGAGATATATATTTTTACTTCATTATAATGACTCCTCCTGGTGTTTAACCTACTGAGCTGGAAGAACATGGTCACACATGCTCAGTTGAATCCTCTGCCATCTGCTATATCTACTGTTAGGGCTGTTGCAGACGAGCGGATGCACTCCGTGTTATCCGCAGCGAGAATGAGAGCCAAGCTGCGCTGTGGACATCAGAGGCACGAAGCAGTAACATGATAGATACTGCTCCGTGCCTCGCTGTGACCCTTTTCCTACAAAATCATGGTGACAACTTTATCTCACTGTGATTTTGTAGTAAAAAGGTCACAGGGAGGCACGGAGCAGTATCTATCATGTTACTGCTTTGTGCCTCTGATGTCCACCGCGTAGCTTGGCTCTCATTCTCGCTGCGGATAACACAGAGTGCATCCGCTCGTCTGCAAGGGCCCTTAGAAGCTTCAACAATTACAGAGAATGAGCTGCAGCAGAAAGGGCATGACCTCTGAGAAAGGACACACACCCTTAGCTGCCAGCCTGAAGAAAATCTTGCAGAGCAATTGGAGCAATGAATGGGGAGATCTTTGGATCCATATGAGATACAGAGATGGTTTCAGCTTTTTGTCATGTACTGTATTATGTTTGGTTTTCATTTTTTACATCAATCATGGTAAGACCTCTTTAAATTACATAAAAACCCAAAACCCTTTAAATCTAAAAATATGCATAGATTATTCAGCAATTCTGGATTTCTATCATATAAAAAAAATTTAATTTGGGAATATATAGCATACAGTGTTCTTATTTGATGATGCTTAAAAAAAAATCTAATATTTTTCCTTCATTGTACATATTTGCAGAAATTAAACAGATACATAAGACAGAAGCTACTCTAGCTGGGGAAATATACTCTCCAACAGCTGTGTTGCAGCCTGGAAATGGAATACACATCGTTCAGACTTTATTAAGTGCGTTGTTATGTAATAATTTCCGAGATGCCATCTGTTGGCATCTTACAGCTAACAAGTGCTGTGTCAGCAAAGCTGGAATTACAGTTTGCTTTAGGAAAATCATTTACAATTCAAGGGCTTACTGGTAGTTATTCATAATGTAACAGTTTATATGTAAAATAAGTTTTAAGTTATAAAAATGATAATTCTTTCATTTAATTCTTAAAGGGGTTGTCCAGTTTCCTGCTAGCGCTGTGTTCTCTTCATTGTTTACCTGCTCGCCGTCAACATCACAATGGCGAGCAGGTGTAGTACCAGAAACTCTGTCCTATTCACTTGAATGGGAAGGAGTTCAACTGCAACTGCTCCTACCCATTCAAGTTAACGAAGGCGAGCAGATAAACAGTGAAGAGAATGCAATGTTCGTAGGAGCGCTGAGGTCACTTCAAAGTTGATCGGCGGGTGTGCCTGGAGTCGATCTTATATTGATGACCTATCCTGAGGACAAACCCTTTAACATGGTTGCCAGAGGACAGGAGGCTCAGTTCTCCTAAGCCACAAACGGACTCATGTTCTTCAATAGAATTTGCAGTGCAATTAAAAGTGGTCAAGCACACGCGTGCAGTCGCCTCTGCTCATACGGTCTTGAAGGGCAAGAATGCAAGCTTTCTAATGGGTATTTAAGGCTTTTTCCCATGTAGGAGGATGCTTTAGCAAAATGATTTCTAGCTTGTTTTCACTTTCAGGGTGTGTTGAGTGTCTTCTGATCTTCCATGCCTGACCTTTGCTGTTTGGCCATGTTGAACGTGTTCTGCCTTCCATGCCCTGACTGGAAGGCAGAACACGTTCTGCCTTCCATGCCCTGTTCTGCCTGTTTAAGCACATTGACCCTGTGCTGCTTGCCCTGGCCTTTGGTCTGTTTTCCTGACTGAACAAACTCTGCCTGCCCTGACCTAGATTTTTCCACTGACTAGTAGCCTTGACCTACCTGTGTTAGCTGTCACTGATCAGAGACTACTCCAAGAGGTAGTGGTCTGGTGGTTCCCCTGCATCGAAGACCAGTTCCCTGTATAGTGGTGAAAGGGTGAAAGCTAGGGGAACCACTTACAGAACTCCATTAGGAGCAGCCCTAAGCCAAACCTGGGTCCGAACAGACTGCATTACACCTAGTCAGACTTTGACTATTAGGAACTTTTCACATATGTTTCCAGGCTTCTTTTCATAATGATGGCTACAATACCATTGAGTTTTGTTGAGGTCTTATTCTCATATGCAGCACTACACTTGTCCCACAGTGATGAAACTACCAGTAAAACCCATTAGATGCGAATGGGGTGCACTGTACGATTCCAGCACCATGGTGTAGCTTCTATTAAGGGCATGCAACATTACTTTCCTTATGAAAACCTGTACATTTGCTCTCATATTGTCTTGAGATTAATAAACTCTGAAAATGCTCCATGCTCCTTAAATTGCGTTTGTTCCAATGGAAGAACACAAAAACCATCTGCTGGTTTATTAATAAATAAAAATTATTTTGCAACACGGATCTCTTAATGTCTACACTTGCTAAGACATTTCACTAAAATATGGCTAACTTTGAGCTTGCACATCAGGGATTTATTTCTTGAGCATATAATATCATCTGATGAATGTTGCAGGAGAACTTCTAAATAAGATTAATGGTTGGCTTTTAGTTCTTCGCTATGTCGGAACGATGCCAGATAGCAATCTCAGAGATTAAGTCATTATCCTGAGAGGTTTGTTCAGATAATGCCCTAGTGAGTCATAGTATTTAATTTCTCAAAAAGAGCCACAAAGACCTCAATGTTAATTACATTATGTAGCCAATGCAGGAAAGCTGCATTCTAAATGACCAGTGAAAAGACTTATCAATGCAGCCAAGAGATTTCATTCCTTTCTTCTGAACATGAAGTTGCCGTTTCCCAGAGAGATGCTATTTTTACATAGAGTATTTTTGTAGATGTAATACATTGTGAATTACGTCCTTCAAGTATGGTAATGTATTACATTGGCAACCTTGTAACTGTAACATTTGCACAAACACATTAGTGTCTTTGGCTTCCAGTCTGCTTTGTAAAATGACCTTCAAATTATATGTTATTATACATCTTTTTGACCGATCATTGACATGGTGACTTCATAAATTTGTATTTGTGGGTCATGTCAGGGTATTTACACCTCTAGGCGGCTGTTGGGATGGAATAAGTTAAATGTATTGTAGGGGGTTAAAGAATAATACATACTCATTTCTGCAGAAAAATTGTAGTTATGGACATATGGCTGAACTATGGTTGCTGCTCAGGAGGAATCACTGTGTATAAATGGATTTGGAACTTCAAGCAGCTTGGTGACAATCTACATTTGCAGCACATTTTATGTTGTAGACATGGGTATGTTTGTTATTATGCAGTGTTACAAGCTGAGATTTTTTTCACCCATAAAGGGGTTCTTCAGGATTTGATAATTTTGATGATGACTTATCTGTCATGAACCAGCAGGTGTGAACCCACTGTGCCATGTGACCAACCTCCTCTAAAGGTGTTCTCAAAGTGAACCCCTTGTTCTTCGCAGTACCCCTGGTGATGGGGATAGACTTTCCTGAGGGGAACAGCAGGTTGTTACCTCTTGAGAAGGGTTGGCACATGAGGCAGCTGGTCCACGGGGTACCAGTGCAAGTTACTAGAGGTACAGACATAGTCAGCAGGCCGAGTAGTAACCGGGTGCAACAGTGCGGGACCGAACCATGAGGCAGAGGCGAAGTCAAACAAGCAATGGGTCAGGGCAGGTGGCAACAGTGGCAACAGTAGAGTCGAAGCAAGCAGGGATTGATCAAACAGGTAGCGGAGTCCAGAAACACAAGCATGGGTCAGGTAAACAGGAACACAAGCACAGAACGGTAACCTTTGCAGGACCTTTGATGCTCAGGCACCTGGGAAGGGGGCAGGACCACTTATATATAGGAGGGTCAGCATGGTGACATGTGCTAAACCCATAAATCACAGGAAGTGACGCATGCTGGGTCTTAAAGAAGTGCTACAGGGAACAAGCTAAAAAGCATGATGTGCCGAGGGTTGGAAGGAAACCCATGGAGCAGATTCCACGACAGACGATGCCTGCATGGGCAGAGCCCAGGACTGCGGCGTTGAATGGGGAAAAACTGTTGCAGATCACCGCTAAACACAGAGCCTGGGAATGCGGCAGTAAGCAGGGGAACATCGGCGGACAGCAACTGCTGTTACACTATCCCTAGGATAGCTCATACTGGTGGCGTATCTTACACCCTGCAACCTTGCTGTCAGCTGTTTAGGAGTAGCTAACAAGTGCTGTAACTATAATGCCGAAAGTCAATTGTGTAGTGAACGAAACTGGTCACTGCAGCACTGCTCCCACTTACATCAATATCCTATTCTATCCTAAGGATAGGTCCTCAGTTAGTAAATACTTGCAAACCCTTTTAAAAGGTTTGCATGGTTTCAGTAAGGAACCAGACAACACTGAGTCTGCAATAATGAATATAACAGTACTTACCTTGCAGATCCAGCACTGCCACTCCTGTTCCCCCTGCCCAACTCTGTAGCGATGACATCATGTCAACAACATATGTCTGTTACAGTCAATTTCTCCAGCTTTGTCTGGTTTCTTACTGAAACCAGACAAACCCTTTAAGTTCTATTACCTAGTAATAGGATACCTCACAGAACACTGATACTTCAAGTTCCAAAAGTCGACTCTTCACTAGTCAATGTTTTATGACCTATCCTTTTAATAGGTCATAAAATATTATAGTAGGAAAACCGTTCTAAGGTTGATGTATCCATAAAAGTATTGTATGCATATCCATGTATAAATACATACATAATACTTAATAATTTTCATATAATATATATTTTGTTATTTTTTAGCCCCTCATACAAGAGGAAAAAACCCTGTACTGTTACGGACACCATACATGTAACAGAAACGTTATCACAAGTTTCCAATTTTGATGGCACCAGCCAATTATATCTGACTTCTATAGGGGACAACTGACAGATGATGTTGGGGTAAGGAAGATTTCAACATGTTGTCTTCTAATGCTCAATCCTTTCTTCCCCACTGCCAAAGGTGCCTGGAAGCAGCTTAAGGCCTCATGCACACAAATGTATTTTGGGTCCGCGTCCGAGCCGCATATTTTGCGGCTCGGGCACGGACCCATTCACCTCAATGGGCGTTGCAAAAGATGCGGACAGCACTCCGTGTGCTGTCCGCGTCCTTTGCTCCGTTCCATGGCCCCACCCAAAAAATATAGCATGTCCTATTCTTGTCCGTTTTGTGGACAAGAATAGCCATTTCTACAATGGGCCACGTTCCGCTCCGCAAATTGCGGAACAGAACGCAAAACAGCTTCAGTGTTTTGCGGATCCACGGACCGCAAAACACCTACGGTCGTGTGCATGAGGCCTAAGGCTGTATTGCACCAGCCGATTCTGCAGGCGATTGTCGGGAAGGAAGCGTTCCTTCCTGGCAATTGCCTGCTCGCTAGCGGAGGAGACCGCTGCTATTACATGCAATCGTTTTGCCATTGCTCGTCCCCATGCAGTCTAGTTATTTGCTGCCAACAAATCGTGATCTTTCAGCATCGGGTAATCGGCGGCAGTATTAGACTGCCAGATGAGCGCTAATGAGCATTACTACAAACACTCGTTAGCAATCATCTGGCAGAAAATCTGCCAGTGTAATACAGGCTTTACTCGTCACTCTCGGTCAATTAGATTGCATGTGTATGGGGCAGTCAGAGCTACTGAAGGTATATAAGCACCTTTGCACTTGACATATATAGGGCTAATCTTGGTCCCAGCTCTCGCACCCTGAGGCGAACTTGGTTATCATGTCATCTGTCAAATAAACCCCGTAATAGATGAAGTGGCAGAAAATGTGTTGGCTCCATCCAGGCATAAGGTATATAACAAGCAAAATAGGCCTGATGAATGCTGTTAACTGACATGTATATATTCGTTAACGTACCATAGTATATATTAAGATGATTACTAGAGCATGTCTTTGGGAAGTAAATTAATTAAAGTACATGTAATATGGTGTAATGAACACTACGGATTTTCACTCCAACCAGAAATGTAAAATGAAGCATGTACAAGCTCACAACCTGCTTTAGCGTTGCCCTGTTTCTTGCATATTGGGAAATAAAATATGCGTGTTCCTATTAACATTTATTAACATTGCAAATTTAGACTATGCAAATATTATATTTCAAAATTTATGTGTATCGATGTCGAGTTTTCTGTCCTATATTTCTTGCAAATGAATAGACTACTCTGGCTTACCTAAATAGCTTGTAAGTTCCAGACTACTGAAGCAAAACTTGCACAAGAAGACACAATGCCTTCAGGTCAGATTTGTTATGACAATTGCAACTCCATCAGAAGGAAGAAAACATCTTCAAGAAAAGATGGATGAAATTATACACAGCAGTTTTGACTGCAAATGAATCGCAGACTTGTAAATTTATAAGACCTGATACCGGAAAGGTACGGAGAAGAGGAAAATAATACGTCATTCGCTTTATAGTCCCTGAACCATCACCTTTATTGACTGTCAAATCATCCATCATACACTTTACATGAAGACTCTGCATGAAAATATTTTCTTTAATAAACATTTAAGGTATCGCCGATGCAAGACATTTCTTTCATGTTACAGACCGAAATAAATGCTGCATAGGAAGGCTGTACACATGGACAGATAGACATTTTATAAGACGCTGTTAGTCCTCATGCTGCACACAAATGTACTGAGCAGAGCCTTAGTAGGACTCCCAAAGAGGTACATGTGCCCTACTACTGTACCACTGTACTTTTACATGCCTCTGATTTTATATGGAGGCAAACAGACATTGAATTTTTTCTAATCCAGGAGGGAAAAAAAATATGACTATTGGAAAATCTCTGCTGCACATAGACTTAAAGGGACACTACCATCCAAATATTTTCTTACCGCATGTTAACAGTTTTTGGGGGAGATTTATCAAACTGGTGTAAAGGAAAACTGGCTAAGTTTTCCATAGCAACCTATCAGATTCCAGCTTTCATTTTCTAAAGGAGCTCTAAAAATGAAAGGTAGAATCTGATTGGTTGCTATGGGCAAGTTCTACTTTACACCAGTTTGATAAATCTCCCCCTTTAGGTGAATATTCTTTTTAACTGTTTACAAATATGGGTGGGTTTTCTGGATATCATTATTAAAGTCACTTCATGTATTCTACTTCCTGTCTTGGCTCTCTAATTTTCTCCTTTGTTTGGACTTAAATTCTTACGGGTTAATTTTTGGCGTATTTCAGGCACAGATTTTGACACAAAGGAGTTTTAGGGCAAAATATGCGCCTTTTACGCACTTGCGCCACTTTTCCGAGATGGCGGAAAAAGGAGGCGTGGCATGGGTGGGGAAGAGGGTGGGCTGGCTGGTCCGTCTCATTTACTATTTTCTACGCCACTTTATGGAGTGGAAAATGGTCTTAAACTATGCCAGTAAGAGATCTGGCGTATTTTAATCCATGTCGGAGGGCCAGCAGAACCAAGCGTCAAGTTATATAGAGGCCTAAGCCTCTATATAACTTAGGGGCATCTGCCGCCAGCGCAGGGGTATTAAGACTAGTGTAGAAATCGGAGGTCTTAATAAATGACCCCTTTAATCCTTAAATTGGACTTTAAATTCTTAATCCTTAAAATAATTTGGCAGGAAGGCGCAGCGCTTAGTGGGAGGGGCGAGGCTTCTCATAACCCATCAGATTTACTATAACTTGCGCCAGAAACTGGCGAAAGTTATAGCTGAAGTTTACACCAGTCCATGGCTGACATACACTAGACTTTCTGGCTGACAGAGGGGCAGAGATGCATCTAATTTATTAAGAGACATCTGCCTTTTAATAAATTACTGTAGGTACATGTTACTCCAGCACAGGAAGATCAAGACTGGCGCGTGAGAATGTGAGACTTGATAAATGTCCCCCATTAAATTAAAAAAAATACCCATTTCTGAAGGAAATTTCCATTTAAGGTGGCCTCAGACAGATATAGGTTGATGTTTGAACGTTGAACAATCATCTGGAGAACGATCATTTCGCACATATGACTATACATATTAGTCCACATTGGCTGTTACAGTTGTTCACATTGGTCATACATGTTTAATAAAACCAAGCGATGGATAAAAGAGGTTTCTGGGAACATTTTTTCAAAGAAAAATCTTTCGTCCATACATTGGACAAAATTTTCAAGCACGGCTAACTTATTTTCTAATTATGGGGATCTTTGATTGGTCAGCTAAAACGAATGTTCTTTGCTAAATTTCAACTCGCAAATTATTGATTTGGTTGAAATCATCCATTTTGATCAACTTTAGGCTAAAGTGTACAGCCATCTTTAAACTTATAGATCTGTAATACTAATGCAATACTGATGACATACTGATGTAACATAATACTGTGGACCCATATTGTGCATTTACAAAAAGTCTTGTGTGAAACTGACCATATGCATTTATTAGGTTTCGCTCACATGACCGCTTTGTACTACAGCTGCAAATATGTTGGCCCTTTATAAATAATAATAAAGAACTTAAAAAGTAGTAACTTGTTTTTTGTCATATCTATAATAGTTTGGTTCTAAACTGAAAGATAGAGAGGTTTCAAAATTTAAAGGGGTATTCCTTTTTTAAAAAACAGACTACCCACAGCAATGATCTAACACTACCTTACCTTATGATTTTGACATTCATACATATTCCCAGCACCTTTTTGGGGACCGAGTCTGACCCTGCGATGCTTTGTTTTTTTATGTAATGTGAACAAATTCAATTGCAGAAAACTACAATTCCCACAACCCCCCTGTTCACTGGCTTGCCTTTGTGCACATTCATGTGCTTCTCCGTTATTGGTTGGAATCAGCGCTGAGATGCTCTATCGTTGGTTGTCAGCAGCTTTGTGAAATGCTCCGCTATGATACGCTCACATCACAAAACACATAGGGTGGCTCCTGCTAGCACTCCATAGACAGGTGCATGAAGAGCATGTACATGGTCGGGTTGAAGTCTCACAAGGACAGGAACACGAGAGCGCATTCATATGCACGCTCCTGTCAGTTTGCTTCGGGAATTAAGAAAATGAAAATACTTAAATATTACTGTATTATAAACATATTCCTAAATATCTTTCACTAGTTATAATGGCTAATTTTTTCTGGGGAGCAATCATTGGGAGAAATAAAATGGCCGCTGTCCCATTAGTTCACACAAAACCTGTCCTAATCACACAGCAGGACAAGTTACTTCACAACACTGAGATAATAAGCTGCCTCATCCTCCTCTCCTATTATGATCCTGAAAACAGATAAGATCTTCAGCTGAATCTCTATGGGAATGGAGTTCATGAGACGACATGAAGTACAGAAAGGATGGACAAGACAGACTGTGGTAATGTATTGCTGTGGTAATGGAGACTGTAAACAAGTGCTGCTGCTCATTACCCCCACCCTCCTCTCCGTACTGCATGTCTCCTCAGGAACTCCATTCCTGCAAAGATTCAGCTGAAGATCTTATTATCTGTATTCAGGATCATAATACCTGACAAACAGAGCAGAGAGGAGGATGAGGCAGATCTTTAGCTCAGTGTTGTAAAATAGCTTGTCCTCCTGTGTGATTAGGACAGGTTTTTCGTGTATTAATAGGACGGCGGCTATTTTTATTTCTCCTAATGATTTCTCCCCAGATAAAATGAGTGATTATAACTAATGAAAGGTAATTGTGAATATATTTTTAATAAAGTAATATTTACGTATTTTCATTTTATTCATTCCCAGAGAACACCTTAAATATTATTTTGGGGAAACATATAACATAAGTTGAACTTTGAGTAACTGGAATACCCCTTTAAATTAGTATATTTGGTAAAAAATATATATATTCTCAGGTTAATCTTCTGCCATCCGTACATTTTATAGCTGTTGCTTACAGGATTACTGAAATTGTACGAGTATGAGTAACCTTGTATCGGCAGTGACATGACCAGGATCTTAATGTGCATGTTCTTGAGCCAGTTCTTTTACAATAATCAAGAAATATTGCTATACACTGTCCGTGCCAGAAGAGCTATTAGTAATGATTGAAGGTGAAACCTTGGAGATGAATCAGATAAAAAAAACACAGAACATTACCTTTTTACCCAGAAACTCCAGGATAATCAATGAAGGAGGAAAGAAGATTATTATATTTTTTGTATGTAAGTTTTGAGTTAAGCCCTACAACTAGCCTGATACTTTACACTGAACTTTTATCCTCATTTCCAACCACATGTCAACAGTATGTAAGCCAGGTATCTGGAAGGTCTGTGTGAACATGGCCAAAATACATTCAATTGAGCAGATAGATGTTACAAGTATACTATTAAATTAAAAGGGATATGTACATATTTTTTATTGCTGGAAAGTGGGCCCTTATTTTCTCTTGTAGGCCCAAGGTAGACAAAACAGACCTTTATTGTTCAATGAACACTTCCATCAAAATTTTTATCACATATTAACAACCTATATGTGAATATTCTATGTCCTTTTTTTAGTAAAAAAAATACATAAATAAACAGGTAGATAGTTTTCTGTATATAACTTTTTTAAGTCATTGCATTTATTTATATTAGTCAATGCAATGCCCTTTTGTGGGTATCTTTATATAGGAACAATAGAGCTGTCATACTGTTATCCTAATTCTACACCTAGTATTATTATGAGAATTAATTTGGAGGTAACACCTTCCCCTAAGAGCAGCAGTAACCCAACAGTAGATTAGGAGGTTTTATCATTTGTGTTGACTGCTACAGAAGAACAATATTTTGTGTTTCATTTTCAATAGCATAGTACTACTGAAATAAAAAAGAAAAGCAAAGATTCTAAATTTTTTAATGAATATTGAGCTTTAAAATGGATGAAAGCATCCTTATGATGGTAGCCATGCACTGTGGAGTTATTTCCATTTTAGTATTGTATGTCTATTTAGGGTTATTTAAACTTTCTAATTTTAAGGCATATTTTAGACATGCACTATGCAAAATGGCTGCAATAAAATCACAGTGGTTACACAAAACCACAGTAATAATGCAGGTGTTTTATTACATAAATGAATGCCCAAGTTTAAAAGGATTTTCCGAGATTTTGATACTAATGACTTATCCTCAGGATAGATCATCAGAATATGATATGTGGGGTCCGACACGCAGGACCCCCACTGATCAGCTGTTTGAGAAGGCACCTGCGCTCCTGTGAGTGCCGCAGCCTTCTCGCAGCTTACATAGCACAGCGCCACACATTGTGCAGTGGCTGTGCTTGGTATCGCGCACAGCCCCATTGAAGTGAATGGAACTGAGCATGATACCAAGCACAGCTGCTATACAATGTACAGTGCTGTGCTTGGTAAGTTGCGAAAAGGCCACGGTGCTCACAGGAGTGCCACTGCCTTCTCAAACAGTTGATCGGCGGGATAAGTCATCAGTATCAAAATCTTGGAAAACCCCTTTAATTAAGCTGTATGGTAATAGGATTCTTAGCTTTGTTTCTTTGATACAGAGCTAATTTTAATACATGTGCTGCAGTGTTAAGGCTATGGACTCCTTTGCACTGACATTTCTTTTTATTGTTTATTTGCTTTCTAAATGCTAAATTACGCAACTTTCTTAATATTATTCATTAAAAATATCTAATCATTTTGCTGCTGTAGAGTTTGCATGATGCACTGATCAAACAGCAAATTTCTCCTATCTGATCTCTCTGCTCTTCCTCTCCCTTCTCTCAGTACTAGAAATAGCAGCAGGGAGGGGAGGAGGTTGTACTCAGGAGATCAGAGTGTGGAGACAGGAGGAAGAATCCCAATCTTCAGGAAGGAGAGAAAAAAGTGTAGAAAGTGAGAAAAGTACACACAGGGCAGTCTGAAGGAGGGAAATCACACACATTGTGTATGAGTGCATAAAGAAAGAAGAGCCTAATTTTACTTCCATCAAAACTGGAAATTTGTAATTCTGCAAGTTTGTTGCCTTTACTGACTAAGGAACAGCACTGAAATGAAATATGGGATGAGAGACTGGTAACAAATAAATAAAACCGAGCTAATTTTAATTATTCAGCTGCTTTCCTCTCAGAACTGGATCACGCTGAGATATGTTTTATTTATCAGACTCGCTCAGCTTTTTTATTTGATACGTCTGTCAGCGGTAGTGCAATCCAGTATGCCAATCATTTGTCCTCACTGCTTGTCATTTAGCAGCACATTCCACTTGTACTTGTACCACACAAAGCACCCATGGCATTTCTGCTATTATGTCAGCAAAGTGCTTATTTTTTTAGTTAATTTACAAAAAAAAAACTTCAGATGATAAAAAGTGTTTTCCTTTGAAGTTGATTACAGTATACGTTGAGTATATCAGTGTCAGTTTTACTTTTTCTATGAAGCCACGTTAGGTGATTAAAAGAGGAAAAATACACAAATTTGAAAACTAAATAGCAGTTTGTCTTGGGAATGCTATTGAAGATATCATACAAGGCAATATATCATACGGTTTATTTTCTTTCTGTATAAATGATATATTTTTATAATGCATTATTGGGTATGTATTCAAGTAGAGCTGTGAAATTAGCAACAACCTTTTCACCATGTTCTCACACTTGTTTATATATTTTTTGCTTACTGAATAAAGTGTAATGTGCATTAAAAAAAAAACTAGATTTTATAAGGGATCTGAGTTGAAGACCCCCCCCCCCCAGAACCAATCAACTCAATGCAGCACAAAATCGTGTGGCCCTCACTACAGTATTCAACAGTACTGTACTGAGAACAGTGATACTGTTGAGTTCAGGAGGGCACTTGCAGCTAGGGGCCAGGCACTTGATTCTCCTAACTTGATGATCATTATGTACCCGGCTGGCAGCAGTGAGGAGGGTTCGGCAGACCCCAGGGCATCAGCCCACTGGGATATTTTCTCTGTCTGTGCATAATCTGCGCTCTTACTATCCCACCTTATTTAGGCCTCTTGCACACGAACGTATTTTTTTTTCAGTGTTTTGCTGTCCGTTTATAACGGATCCGTTTTTCCGTTTTTTGCTTCCGTTTTGGTTCCGTTTTGGTTCCATTTTTCCGTTCTGTTTTTCCGTATGGCATATACAGTATACAGTAATAACATAGAAAAAATTGGGCTGGTCTTAAAATTTTCAATAGATGGTTCCGCAAAAAACGGAACGGATACTGAAGACATACGGATGCACTTCAGTATGCTTTCCGTTTTTTTTGCAGACCCATTGACTTGAATGGAGCCACTGAACGTGATTTGCGGACAAGAATAGGACATGGCCTATATTTAAACGGAACAGAAAAAACGGAAAAACGGAAACGGAAGGCATACGGAGACACTTCAGTATTTTTTGCAGACCCATTGAAGTGAATGGTTCAGTATACTGTCAGTATACTGAACTGAAAAAACTGCCAGTATACGGTCCGCAAAATACTGTCGTGTGCAAGAGGCCTTAGGCTTCCAGCAGTACAACAGATCTACCATTAAGGCCTTATTCACACGTCCGTAGTGTGTTTTGCGGAAACACGGAAACACGGATCCGCAAAACACGGAAACACGGATCCGCAAAACACGGACGGCTGCAATGTGCATTCCTCATTTTGCGGACCGCACATTGCTGGCACTATAGAAAGAATGCCTTTTCTTGTCCGCAATTGCGGACAAGAATAGGACATGTTCTATTTTTTTGCAGAAACGGAAACACGGAAACGGAAACACGGATGCGGAAACATAGTGTGCTGTCCACATCCATTCCTGCCCCTATGAAATGAATGGGTCTGCAACCCTTCCGCAAAATTGCGGAAGGGATGCGGATCCATTTTGCGGACGTGTGAAGACCCTATTCACACGTCCATAGTGTTTTGCGGATCCGCAAGTTTGCGGATCCGCAAAACACCTTGCCACTGGCCCTATAGAGATGCCTATACTTGTCCGCAATTGCGGGCAAGAATAGGACATGCTCTATATTTTTGCGGAGCCGCCGTCCGGAAGATCGGCGGCGCGCTCCGCAAATGCGGATGCGGTGAGCACAGTGTGTGCTCTCCGCATCGTTCCGTGCACCATTCACAGTCAATGGGTCCGCATGTATTCCGCAGAATTGCGGAATACATGCGGACGACATTGCGGACGTGTGAATAGGGCCTTACTCACCCGCCCTCTAATGATAATGAGATGATTCTCCTGTGCTTCTATATACAGCACACCTGCCAGGTGAGCTACAGAGAACAGGAAGTTTGCCCTAGTGGAGGTTTTTGAAACTGCTATATTTCAATAATTTTTTTAAATTTGGATAGTCACATAAAAAAATAAAATGTGTATAATAAAACATTCCCTTTATCCTCCTCCCAACAACCACTGTACAAGTACACCGGATGTTGGGTCTTTAAAGATGGTGCCCACTCTGGAGCACATAGAGCACAATACACCTGGGGGCTGTCATCGACTGGTGACTGGTGGAGTCTGTCATCGAAGTCAACTCCAATCATGGTCTTTTAACCCCTCAGATAAAAAGGTCAATTGTGACCACAGCATCTGAGCGTTCATTTACCGGGAATGCTGTCCAGTTGCTATGGCAGCCTGGGGTCTTCTGAAGGCTCGGAGGCCTGCCAAGCCCTGCCTATGGAGAGTCAGAGTTTTTTTGGTCACTTCACCTCCAAAAAAATAAAAATAAAAATTGAAGAAAAAGTCATACACATGGAGCCCTAACACAGCTTTAGGGTGGGGGGGGGGGGGAGATGACAGAATATAGTGATACAAACAGAATATAAAAATATATAAAAAAATATACAAATAATTTTTTTAAATAAGAAAAATAAACACGAAAGAAAAAATAAAAAAAAGTTATGGCTCTTGGAAGGCAGGGAGTAAAAAACGGAAAATTGCTGCATCAGGAAGGGGTTAAGATCACAGAATCTATTGCTTGGAAGGTAAATAATTATCCACTTAAAGGGGTGGCCTCGCTTCAGTAAGTGACACTTATCATGTAGAGAAAGTTAATACAAGGCACTTACTAATGTATTGTGATTGTCCATATTGTCTCCTTTGCTGTCTGGATTCATTTTTCCAATCACATTATACACTGCTCGTTTCCATGGTCACAGACCACCCTGTAATCCATCAGTGGTGGTCGTGCTTGCACAATATAGGAAAATGCGCCAGCCTCTCTGGTGGCCGGGACCATGGGAGCACACATAGGCTAGGGCTTTTTCCTATATTATATAGGCATGACCACCGCCAATGGATTGCAGAGTGGTCTGTAACCGTGGAAACGAGCAGTGCATAATGTGATTAAAGAGGACCTTTCATCACCCTAACAAATCTAAAGTAAGTATACATACATGGAGAGCGGCACCCAGGGATCTCCCTGCACTTACTATTATCCCTGGGCGCCGCTCCGTTCTCCCGGTATGTCCTCCGGTGACTTCAGCTCTGCGTCTCAACTGGGAGGAGCCTGCCCTTGTTCTGCTGGGCGTCTCCTTCTCCCAGGCTGTAGCGCTGACCAACCGCAGCGCTCAGCTCATAGCCTGGGAGGTTTTCTTCTCCCAGGCTATGAGCTGAGCGCTGCGGTTGGTCAGCGCTACAGCCTGGGAGAAGGAGACGCCCAGCAGAACAAGGGCAGGCTCCTCCCAGTTGAGACGCAGAGCTGAAGTCACCGGAGGACATACCGGGAGAACGGAGCGGCGCCCAGGGATAATAGTAAGTGCAGGGAGATCCCTGGGCGCCGCTCTCCATGTATGTATACTTAGTTTAGATTTGTTAGGGTGATGAAAGGTCCTCTTTAAAAAATTAATCCAGCCAGCAAAGGAAGCAATATGGACAATCACAACACATTAGTAAGTGCCTTGTATTAACTTTCTCTACATGACAAATGACATTTACTGAAGTGAGACAACCCCTTTAAAGGGAACTTGTCATCAAAAAATACCATTTAAATGTATTAACAGTACCTCCTAGTGCCCGCAAACTGTGTCCACATGGACCTTTTCCTCCTTATTTCAGTGCTAGCGTCATAGAGAAAATGCACTTTTATTCTGCCGCTGCCCCGTGCTTCAAGTCAGGCTTGAAGTCATGGGGGCAGCGGCCTCGGCGTCTTTCACGGTCCTCTCCCCGCCCCCTGCCTCCTTGACTGACAGCCGTGATCGCATTGCCGGGACCGCGCTCTAAGGCCGCATGCGCAGTAAAGGGCGGCTGGAGCGCTGTCCCGGCTGCCGCACGTACTAAGCGCCGTCTTGCTTTCGCCGCTAGCGCATGCGCCTTGCCTCTGCGGCGTGCGTGCCGGAGATCACGTCGGCTGCGCATAGATGCCGGGCGCGGGCGCGTTTACTACAGGCTGTCGGGCGCATGCGCTGTGCGGCGAAAGCAAGACGGCGCTTAGTACGTGCGGCAGCCGGGACCGCTCTCCAGCCGCCCTTTACTGCGCATGCGGCCTTAGAGCGTGGTCCCAGCAATGCGATCACGGCTGTCAGTCGTGGCAGGGGGCGGGGAGAGGACCGTGAAAGACGCCGAGGCCGCTGCCCCCATGACTTCAAGACTGACTTGAAGCATGGGGCAGCGGCAGAATAAAAGTGCATTTTCTCTATGACGCTAGCACTGAAATAAGGAAGAAAAGGTCCATGTGGACACAGTTTGCGGGCACTAGGAGGTAATGTTAATACATTTAAATGGTATTTTTTGATGACAGGTTCCCTTTAAGGCCTCTTTCACACGGGCGTCATGCTTGACGCCCGGATAAGAGGTGGGTGCGTTGCGGGAATATGCGCGATTTTCCCGCACGGGTGCAAACGTTTGTAATGCGTTTTGCACGCGCTTGAGAAAAATCGCCATGTTTAGTACCCAGACCAGAAGTCGGACTTTATCACTGAAGTCCGGTTTCGGGTCTTCTGGAGAATTTATTATTTTCCCTTATAACATGGTTATAAGGGGAAATAATAGCATTCTTAATAAAGAATGCATTGTAAAATGAAGTGGAAGGGGTTAAAAATAATAAAAGTTAACTTACCTTAGCATCTTACCATGGTAAGATGGACCATGTGATGGACCATGTGATGTGAAGTCATCACAGGTCCTTTAGTTGTTAGCTGATGCTGGGAAAGAGAGGACAGATCGCAACTACGCGATCAAGTGGATAAGGTAAGTTAACTTTTATTATTTTTAACCCCTTCCTCTTCATTTTACTATGCATTCTTTATTAAGAATGCTATTATTTCCTCTTATAAACATGTTATAAGGGAAAATAATAAAGATCGGATCCCGTTGCTAAGCAACCATGCGGGAAAATCGCAACGCATCCGCACTTGCTTGCGGATGCTTGCGATTTTCCCGCAGCCCTATTCAATTCTATGGGGCCTGCTTTGCGTGAAAAACGCACAATATAGAGCATGCTGCGATTTTCACGCAACGCAGAAGTGATGCGTGAAAATCACCGCTCATGTGCACAGCCCCATAGAAATGAATGGGTCCGGATTCAGTGCGAACGCATTGCACCCACGCGGAAAACTCGCACATGTGAAAGGGGCCTAAGTCAGTCTATGAGAGAGTAGAGAAATTTGTTTTTCCTCTTGTGAGCTGGCACTGATTTCCTTGGAGCTCAGTATATGTGTGTGAACAGATCTGTGACTCAATTACATAGTTCAAAGCTTTTTATGAAACATTTTAGCTGATTAATTATGCATTTTATATTTATGCAACAACAAACTATACCCAGGAATCTCTCACACTGATTTAATACATTTCGTTTAGTTCTTCTTCTTATAATTATTATTATTAATTCTCCTACAATCCCCTGTTTCGTTTTTTAGTCATTTACTGGAAAAGGGTCATTTTATTAACATCAGCAAACACTTTCACAAATACCACTTTCACTGGCTAAGTCATACAAAGACGCTCAGAAAGACATCAAATGCCCGAGGGGTAGGATTCAATCTAAAAAAGAAAAATGCTCCATGTCAGGGTACGTTTACACTTGCGTTAACGTTTTCCGGTATTGAGTTAAGTCCTAGGGGCTCAATACCGGAAGAAAAACGCTACAGTTTTATCCCAATGCATTCTGAATGGAGAGCAATCCGTTCAGTATCCATCAGGATGTCTTCAGTTCAGTCACTCCTACGGTATTTGGCCGGAGAAAATACCGCAGCATGCCAGGATACCATTGCCATTGAAATGCATTAATGCCGGATCTGGCACCAAGTGTTCCGGCAAAACGGTTACGGTTTTCCGTAAAAATGTAAATAAAAAATAAATACCGGATCCGTTTTTCCGGATGACACCAGAGAGACGGATCCGCATGCTTTCCGTTTGCACACGTATTTCCAGATCCGGCAGGCAATTCCGGCGACGGATCCTCACAACGCAAGTGTGAAAGTAACCTTAAATTCTCTCCGTTCCGTTATTCCACAAAACATATCCGTATGGTTTCTGTATGTGATCCGTTTTTTGCGGATTGGAAAAGGAAACAGTAACTTATTAATCACCAAACACATGGGCAATATGGGCTGGGCATAGCATTTCTACACTATGAATCCGCAAAATATGGATTAAATACGGATGACATACGGATGTGTTCCGTATTTTTTGCGGACTCATTGACTTGAATGGGGCCTCGGACCGTGATTTGCGGACAATAATAAGACATGCACTGCTTTTTTGCGGAGCGGCCATGTGGACAAACAGAAACGGAATGCACACGGAGTAAGTTCCATATTTTCTACAACCCCATTGAAGTTAATAGTTGCGCATACCGGCCGCGCACTAAAACGGAATGGAAGCGGAAAGAAAATACAGTCGTGTGCATGAGCCCTAACTCGGAGAGTCCTGAAGATAAGTTGTGTGCCCACATTTAGAGTATGGTGTCGCAAAGGGCACTGCCTGACTCATTATTATCTGTAGTTTGGATTTTGCTTTATATGTATGGTATTTCCTATTCTTTTTGTATGATTATTTCTATGCAGACATCTGTGGGTAGCTGCTAGAGAAACAAGCACTTCAAAAATTCCTCACTAGGCCGGATTTCATGGATAGAAAATTGAATATTCATCTTTCTTAGGGTACTTTCACACTAGCGTTTTTCTTTTCCAGCATTGAGGTCCGTGAAAGGATCTCAATACCGGAAAATAACTGATTAGTTATATGCTAATGCATTCTGAATGGAGAGAAATCCCTTCAGGATGCATCAGGATGTCTTCAGTTCAGTCACTGAATGCTGCGGTATTATCTCCGTCCAAAATGCCGGATCAGTTGCCGGAATGCCGGTTCTGGCATTAATTTACATTGAAATGTATTAGTGCCGGATCTGGCATTAGAAATACCTGAAGTAAGGATCCGTCCTTCCGGTCTGCGCATGCGCAGACCTTTAAAACTGTAAAAAAAAATTGACACGACAAGCGGAGAGACGGATCTGTTCTTGCAATGCATTTGTGAGACGGATCCGCATCCAGATCCGTCTACAAATGCATTCAGTTTACATCCAGATTAACGGATCCTACGACGGAACTTCTTGCCAGATCCCTCTGCCGCAAGTGTGAAAGTACCTTTACCCTGGGTTCACACCTGAGCGTTTCTGAGACGCACGTTTTTGTCGCGCGTATTACAGCGCGTTTTTACAAATAGGAAACGCGCGTCGTACGCGCGTTTGTCTGATTGACTACTGTGGTGTCAATCACAAAACGCACGACAAACGCCCCAAAAAAAGCTCAAGTACTTGTTTATGCGTATGGCGTTTTACAGCGTGTTCGTACGCGCTGTAAAACGCTCAGGTGAGAACCATGCCCATAGGGAAACATAAGTTTTCTCCTGTTGAGCGTTTTACAGCGCGTTTGAACGCGCTGTAAAACGCGCAAGTGTGAACTGAGGGTCAAAGATAAATCAGAGATGAAGGATCAACATTAAAAAATACATATGATACCTCCAAGTCTCATCTAATCTAAACACTATCTAAATTGGCTTATTTACCCATTCAAAATCTGTACTTTTCCACAGCTCTTGGAGACAGGTCCTTCACAATTGGTCATTTTATGGTGGACCGTGCATTTCCAAAGACTATTAAATGTTAGTGGACACATCTCTAGTTTGCAGAATATTTTTAACCCATCAGTGAGTATAACAATAGTGGTGTAAGAGGTCGGATTTACATTGAGATTTTTGCTATTTATACATTATATTTGATGGCTTAGCGTCAGAAAGCCATAGCAGCGCATTCATGTAGGACATCTGTCTATACATGCTCTGTTAAGCTTAGCAGGTACCATCACTTCTACCCTACAGTTAAATGATAGATTACCAAACTAAAAGAAAAAAAGATGAAGAAATTAACCCAAAAGTGGATTATCTCAAGAAGGAAATTATATACAAGGATATACTGTATCATACTGCATTGCTTAAAGGGGCTGCGCCACCATGTGTTCTTTTAATATAGTTTAGCGATTTCTTGTTACTTTTGTAACTACTTGTGAGATATTCTCTTTACTCCATTACAATGGCGCCACCTGGTGTTTAATCTCTATAGTAATGTGCACCTACTGAGGTGGTCACACATGCTCAGTTCCACCTTTCAACCACCACTAGCCATATCTATTGTAAAGCTGTGACAGTTACAGGGAAAGAGATGTATCATAAAAGAGACTCCCCCTGAGAAAGGACACACGTTCTAAGAAAGGTCACGCCCTCTGAGCTGCCAGCCTAAAAAATATCTAGCAGAGTAATTGGATTGTCTGGATTCATGTGCGGTACAGGGCTGGGTCTAACTTTGTTACAAAGAGATTGTCAACTACTATATGACCATAATAAGACCACATTCACACGAGCGTAATGAAATCCGGCTATGTTCATTAATATCAGCAGCGGATTCCAGTACATAAAATCCAGACCAGATACGGATTGCAAATACGCTCGTGGAAAAGAGGCCTAAGCGTGGATTCACACATCGGTTTTGTGGTGCTTTTCTGCTCTTTTGCATTTTTAGTGCCATTTTTTGCGCCTGTGTTTTATGTGTTTTTGCTCGAAAAACCCAAGCTCCATATTTTAGCTGAAAGTCTGGGAAAAATAAAATGCAAGACATACACATGTTTTGGTTACTTCCAATCCTTTTACAATTTTTTTTGTGCCTATGGTGTTTTTTTAATGCAGCATGTTGAAGCAACATTGGTGGTTTTTTCTTCTGTTTTTTCCATTTCTTTCTCTGTGGGATTAATAAAATACCAGAGGTTTCCATGGTGTTTTTAAGGGTAAAATCTGCGTGTGAAGGAAGCCTACAAGTACATTCAGAAGTGACACATTTGTTGCAGAAGTTTGTGTGACTGTTCCAGTCATTTGAATAGGGCTTGAAGAAATCCATTCTTGCCGACAAAACAACCCCATTCAGAAGAATGCCACCGACTTTAAGGCTACATGCACACGAACGTATTATGTTTCCGTGTCCGTTCTGTTTTTTTTGCGGATAGGATGCGGACTCATCCTATCCTGACAGCACACCGTGTACTATCCGCATCCGTATGTCCGTTCCATAGCCCCGCAAAAAAAAATAGAGCATGTCCTATTCTTGTCCGTTTTGTGGACAAGGATAGGCATTATTACAATGGATCAGCAAAAAAACATACCGCAAAACACATACGTTCGTGTGCATGTAGCCTAAGGGCTCATGCACACAACCGTGTGTATTTTGCCATCCATTTTTCACGGATCCGTTGTTCTGAATCTGATTTTTTTTTTTTCTCTGATTTAAGTCCTCTTCAGTTCCGTTATTCCATAAAAATGTTCTGTATGGTTTCCATATGTGATTCATTTTTTACGGATCAGAAACAGTAGCTTATTAATCACCAAACACATGAGCAATATGTGCTGGGCATAGCATTTCTACAGTATGGATCCGCAAAATACGGATGACATACGGATGTGTTCTACGTGCGTTCCGTATTTTTTGCGGACCCATTGACTTGAATGGCTCCTCGGACTGTGATTTGTGGACAATAATAGGACCTGTACTACTTTTTTGCGGAACGGCCATGTGGACAAACGGAAACTGAATGCATACGGAGTAACTTCCGTATTTTCTACAGCTCCATTGAAGTGAATGGTTCCGCATACAGGCCACACAAAAAATGGAACGGAAGCAGAAAGAAAATACGGTCGTGTGAATGAGCCCTCAGTCTCAGAAATCTGCCACATGTGAATTTACTATTAGGCTGGACAGAGTGTTTTGAACCATTTTTGGTGGCGTTTTTTCATAATGCATTTTACAGTTTTTTTGTTTGACTACATCCAGAAGTCAATTTTAAAATCTGTAGTAAAATACTAAAAAGATTACATGTGCAGCATTTTGTTTTTTGCTGCTTTTGTAGCGGTTTGGGGCAAAGGTTTTTTTTCTTTTCTCTAAACACAGCATGCGTTGGTATGGCATTTTATCAACAAGCTAAAGGACCTCAAAAACGTAACATGTACATAACGTCACTAAATAACAAATTCCACCAAAACCACTTACTATGGTTCTGCACTCTACATTTATGTGCATGAGAAGTATGTTCTTAATTTCATAATTTATACAATCTATATCCTATGAACGGAAATGAATGTTTGCAAGCATTTTCTCTCCAGCCCACACATTGTGTTACTAACACTGCCACCTACTGTTTCTACTTGTGATAGGTCAATAGTAAATCACTGCACACATACAATGTATTCCAATTAGAGATGAGCGAATTTATGAAAAGTTCGATTAGGCTGATTTTACAAAAAAATTAGCTTCGTGACGAATAACCTTGTTCTACGTCACAACACACGGGATTTCGGCCAAGATCTTCAATCAATGGAGACTGGCGGCCCGTCGCGAGCAAATGGAGGTGGTAAGTTTGAATTTTTTAGTTTTTTATACTATTTCAGGTTAAATCGATTCGCTAACACGAAGCACATGGAATTCGGCTTTATCGAATTTATCCTGAAATTCGGATCGAATTCTGCTTCGTGGGATTCGATTCGCTCGTCTTTAATTCCAATGCATGCTTTATACCAGGGATGCACAACCTGCGGGCCTCCAGCTGTTGCAAAACTACAATTCCCAGCATGCTCAGACAGCCTACAGCTATCACCCTACAACAGGGCATGGTGGGAGTTGTAGTTACAACAGCTGGAGGGCCACAGGTTGGGCATCATTGCTTTATATGGTCAACCTTCTTAGAAGTATAATACGGTATCAGGCCCGCTAGTCAGTTCATATAACCTCTCCACTCTTCAGATTTTCATAAATTGGGTTTCTATAACCAAGCAGCTGCATCAGATTTCGTGTGCGTTCACACACTGCAGATTTTGTTGCAGAAATTTCCTTGATTGAAAATCGGTTCCATTCATCTAAATGGGGTTGTTATTGTGACAAACACATGGGTTTCAACAACCCCCATTCAAATAAATGTAACTAGTTTTTAAACACAAAAATTTGTTTTTGTATGATTGGAGGGGTCAACTTGGCTTTTCACCTGCAATGTATTCCACATAAAATGTATACTGCTCAGTGCACCTTTCAATGGCTGTCACATGCAACTATATAGGAATACAGTTGCATACATATGGGGCATACGTTCACTGCACTCTTCAACGGCCAGATGTGACATGGACTTAACATTAGGCCTCATGCACACGAATGTATTTTCTTTCTGTGTCCGTTCCGTTTTTTTTACCATTCATTTCAATGGGTCCGCAAAAAAACGGTGCATTTTGTTTCCATATGTCCGTATTTCCATTCCAAGGATAGTACTGTTCTATTAGGGGCCCGGTGTTCCCTTCCGCAAAATACGGAATGCACACAGACGTCATCCATATTTCTAGCGGATCAGTTTTTTTTCGGACTGCAAAATACATACGGTCGTGTGCATGAGGCCTTACTAATATGTTTTGGAAAGGGTTGTTTAACAAGCACATATGAACATGATTTTTTTGCCAAGTGATATAAGGTGATAAGTCTTCAGAGCCGAAAGCCTCGTTCACACTTGTGAATCACAGACATACGCTGTCCGTAGAGAACACACGTACCCTTTGATTTTTAATGTGGTTGTTCGCATGTCAGTGGTTTCCAACCCACTGTAGGGCCTCATGCACACGACAGTATTTTTTTGCGGTCCGCAAAACGGGGTTCCGTTGTTCCGTGATCCGTGTCAGTTCTTGCTTCCCTTGTGTTTCCGTGTGTCTTCCGTTTTTTTTAGCGGACATGACACAAAAGATTTTACCAAAAGACAGGCTGACAATTTTTTCCAAGTGCGTGCCAAGGGATCCGCAAAAAAACGCGGACGCGGAACACAGATGACACACGGATGGCCATCCGCCTTTTTTCACGGTCCCATTGACTTGAATGGGTCCGCAAACCATTTTTCGCGGACAAGAATAGGACAGGTTATATTTTTTTGACGGACTGGAATCACGGACCACGGAGGACAAACGCTGAAAACCAATGGGTCCGCAGAAAATCACGAAAAATGGCACAACGGACACGGAATCAAACAACAGTCGTGTGCATGAGGCCTAGGTCAGTGAAAAAAATCACAGGGACATGCATTACTTTGGTCCATGATGCAGGCCAAACACGCTCATTGAAGTCTAAGGGTCTGCAACAAACCAATATGGATGTCATCTGTGTTTGGTCTGTTTTTCACAGACCACTGATAGAAGCTCTAGAAATTAACTTTCAGCCTAGCAGTGTCTGTGGAATACAGATATCACACGAAGGGCAAAAACCGCATGCATGAACCAAACACGAATCCTTCATATATGAAACACGGATGGATTTTCCACAAATGTCAAATGGACACGGAAATGTGAACTAGGCCTAAGGCCTCCTGCACATATTAGCGCTCTGTATCATACGGATCTAAAACACGATGGTAATGCCAATGGAGCCATGCAAACGTGTAACAAAATATGGTGGTAAACAGTCAGCATTAAAAGAAAGTCTTTTTTATTTACCACATTTAACCCCTTCCCAACATCCACCGGCCAATTACTGTGGATATTAGGTCAATAAAGATAGTACCCTCTCAGGAACTGAGCAGACACCGCAGTCGCTGGGTGTCTGCTGTTTTACACAGCAGACACCCAATGCAAGAATCTGTGATTGATGATAATTGATCACAGACTCCAGAGATGCAGTGGTCAAAAGCGACCACGGAATCTGAGCAGTCTTTTTCCAGAAGCACTGCACTCCCAGGGACTGACTGGCTACCCAGTGCTGAGATCGCAGTAGGCATTTAGGTTGCTATGGCAGCCTGGAGCCTTCTGGAGGCTCCAAAGCTGTCATGGCAAAGTTGTGTGGCAAAGCTTGATAGGATTGAAGTGAATCTCTCATAGGCTGCAATGGTATAACATTGCAGTATATGGGAGAAGGGATCAGACAATTAATTGCATATTAAAGTCCTCTGGGGGACAATAAATAATGGTACATTCAAACTACCATATAATTTTATCCGTGCCCGATCCGTTTCGCATTTTGTGGAATAGATGTGGATCCATTCATTACTATGGGTGAATAAAATGTGCAGACAACATTCAGTATGTTGTCCGCATCTGTGTTTTTTCACATATCTTGTCTGCACAGATCGGTTCGCAGTGTCCGATGTGTTGGAAAACACCTAGGTAAGTATTTGATGTTTTTTATTATTATTTTATTAACAGAGGGGGCACTACCAAAAGGGGGAAATAGCTACTGTGGGGGCACAAAGTGGGCATATCTACAGTGGGAGCACAATTTGGGCATATCCACAGTGGGGACACAATGTGGACATAACTGCTGTGAGTGCGCAATGTGGGCATAACTACTGTGGGGGCACAATGTGGGCAGATCTACTGTGGGAGCAAAATGTGGACAGATCTACAGTGAAAAGGGCACAATATGGGAATAACTACTGTGATGGGCACAATGTGGACATAACTAACGTGGGGGCACAATGTGGGCATATCTACAGTAAAGGGGTTACAATGTGGGTAAAACTACTGAGAGGAGGCACAATGTAAGCATAACTGCTGTGAGGGGACACAATGTGGGCAAAAGAACTGTGAGGGGACACAATGTAGATATACAGTTGTGTTCAAAATGATTCAACCCCCAATGCTGTAAAGGGTTTTAGGGAATTTAGTGTACATTTGTAATTGTGTTCAGAATGAAATCTTACAAGGACTTTTTAAAGAACCAAATGCAACTAAAATGACATCAATTGTTTTTGTAATACAGTATTAAATGTTTTTTTGTGATTTCTTCATTGACACAATTATTCAACCCCTTAAAGACTACCACTCTTAAGAACAGAGGTTCATTCAAGTGTTTTCGATCAGGTATTGAAAACACCTCTGGATGTCAAGGAGAAGCAATCAAGCATAATAAGCACCAATTAGGCAGATGTAAAATGACTGTGATACTCAGCTCCTTCTAGACATTTACTGGTGTGTTTACAAACATGGTGAAGTCAAGAGAATGGTCCAGGAAGACAAGAGAAGAGGTGATTTCTCTTCACAGGAAGGGCAATGGCTATAAGAAGATTGCAAAGATGTTAAACATACCAAGAGACACCATAGAAAGCATCATTCGCAAATTCAAGGCAAAGGGCACTGTTGAAACGCTACCTGGTCGTGGCAGAAAGAAGATGCTGACTTCGACTGCTGTGTGCTACCTGAAGCACAAAGTGGAGAAAAGTCCCCGTGTGACTGCTGAGGAACTGAAAAAAGATTTGTCAGATGCGGGTACTGAAGTTTCAGCTCAGACAATAAGGCGCACACTGCGTAATGAAGGCCTCCATGCCAGAACTCCCAGGTGCACCCCCTTGCTGTCTCCAAAGAATAAGAAGAGTCGACTGCAGTATGCCAAAAGTCATGTGGACAAACCACAAAAGTTTTGGGATAGTGTTCTGTGGACTGATGAAACAAAATTAGAACTGTTTGGGCCCATGGATCAACGCTATGTTTGGAAGAGGCCTATGAAAAAAAGAACACCTTGCCTACTGGGAAGCATGGCGGGGGGTCAATCATGCTTTGGGGCTGTTTTGCTTCTACAGGTACAGGGAAGCTTCAGCGTGTGCAAGGTACCATGAATTCTCTTCAGTACCAGGAGATATTGGATGAAAATGTGATGCAGTTCGTCACAAACCTGAGGCTTGGGAGACGTTGGACCTTTCAACAGGACAATGATCCCAAGCATACCTCCAAGTCCACTAGAGCATGGCTGCAGATTAAAGGCTGGAACATTTTGAAGTGGCCATCGCAGTGACCAGACTTAAATCAGATTGAGAACCTCTTGTTTGACTTAAAGAAAGCAGTTGCAGCGCGCAAGCCTAAGAATGTGACTGAACTGGAGGCTTTTGCCCATGAAGAATGGGCGAAGATACCCGTAGATCGCTGCAAGACACTTGTGTCAAGCTATGCTTCACGTCTAAAAGCTGTTATAACAGGAAAAGGATGTTGTACTAAGTACTAAGATTGAATGTCACTTGGGGGTTGAATAAAACTGATAATGATGTGAGCACAGAAAAGACATTTGTGGTTATTTCATTATAAATGTTATGTTATATTTGTCTGACTTACAAGTGCCTCTTTGATTTAATTGTAAACAAGATGACTGAAATGATCAAAATCAATGTCAAACTGGCCAAAACACTCAATTTCAGGGGGGGTTGAATAATTTTGAACACAACTGTATTACAAACTTTCTTATGTTGCTTGTACTATTGATTTTTGCAAAGCTGTGTGAAAAGTTAAGCTGGATTTAAACAGCCCGATGTTTGGACGATTATCGGGAACAAACGTTCCTGCGGACACCTCATCCTCATACTGTGGAGGTGATCACTGCATGTAAATGCAGCACTTCACCTCCACTAATGAGCAGGCAATTGTCAAGATGGAACGCTTTCTTCCTGACAATCATCTGCTTATCTGTGCAGTGTAAATGAGCCTTAATTGACCATTTAGATATAAAAAAGTTATGGGGGTCAGAATATGTAGATGCAACTAAAAAATAAATTTTTCCAAAGTTTAAAAAAAAAAAAAACACTATAAAAATGTTATATATAATCGGGCTGACCAATAGAAAGAAGTCAGTTTTACCGCATAGGGAACGTGCTAAAATGAAACCCATAAAGTTGTAACAGAATTGTGTTTTTTTTTTCAATTCCACCCCATTTTGATTTTTTTTTTTTTTTTTGCAGCTTCTCACAAAAACAAGCTCTCATATGGCTATGTGAACAGAAACATTAAAAAGTTAAGGCTCCAGGAAGATGGGAAGTAAAAAACGAAAATGAAAAAAAAAAATAATAATAATAATGAAAAATCTCTTGGTCAGGAAGGGGTTAACAGATGCAGAGAATGCACACTGCCCACTGGAGCATCATCTGGCTGCAGATTCACATCCGTCTTGTAACTGCATACATGTGCAACCCCCATCTGTTCTTACAGACTCTAACAATACATGATTAGATGACTGGTAATGGTTTTGATAAGGAACTTGATGATTACCAGTTCTACAGACCTGTGAACAGAGGAGCAGTGCACATACCACAAGTCCAGAAGATAAAGAGAACTGAGAAGTTTAGTTTTTTCCCTTTTCTGATCCGTAAGAAGAAGAAAAATAATGGATCCTGTATTTTAAGCATCCGTTATGCTCAGTTATGCACATTTTGCATCCGTTTTAGCCATTTCCATCTGAGATCCTTTATTTTAGACAAAATAATATAATTTATGTAGTACTTTTTTTCCGTCTAAGATAACAACTCGCTCACATGAAAGAACCCTAAGCAGACCTTAACCCTCCTTTAATAATGTGGACTTAAAGGTGGTTCCTCAAACACGACCAATTGTTTTTTATGGTTCCATTCATCTAAAATACAAAATGAAGAGCACAATGTCATCAAACATTGGGTGTAAAATAATGGGCTAAACTGATGAAAGGACCACTGCATTATCTCACTAAATTACACAGGGTACTGCAAAGGGGTTAAAAAGGCTATTGCTATCATTCATGTAGCAGTCATTACTTATTTTTCCTTTGTTTACTGCACCACCTTTTCATTTTCCTGGCATTTCATTGATGTTGACCTATAGATTTTTACCTTTCAGTTTCCGCACTTTTGATTAGTTTCAATGACAGCAGAACAATTATTCTCACTTCATACTGTAATAATGACATTTCTTATTCGTTTGCTGTTGAAAAACCTGTTCAAATAGTAAGTCTCAAGAACTGAGCCAAGAAAATGTAACTGACAGAGGAAAACATTATGAAAGTCATTAGTGACTCAAAGGGGAAAATGTGGTTTAAAGTATGAGAGCAGGGAACCTTCAAGGCAGGATGTATTAGGGTACGGCCACAGAGGACTGTGCAGAAAAAACACCCATGGGCTGGTTTTCATGGTATCACAGCAGGTTTTCTGCTGCTTTCTAACTTTGCATTGCAAAGAGTTATCCTCCAAGGAAAGAGAAACATCTCGGTAGCGCCACCTTGTGGAAGTGTGTGTGTGTGTGGGGGGGGGGGGGGTTTGCTTGCCCCTCAGCAGTACAGAGTGGGATTTTGGCTGTCTGGGTGTGATGCTTTGGATGAAGGTTGGGTAGGGTACTGGCACTCTTTAAAGAGACCAGCTGTGTATGGAAGTGCTCCATGGTATGGAGAATTATTGGCAATGTTCCATAGGAAAATAATATGCAAAGAGGTATCTCCTAAGAAAAGAGAATGGCCTCGCTAGTGCCATCTTGTGGAAGTCCGACTTTTTAACAAGCCTTGGGACATGACAAGTGCCAAAAAGTCTCCATACAATGGAGCGCTTCCAGTAAGTCTCCATAGTGAGATGATCTCTTTAAAGAGAGTACCCTACCTAATCTGCATCCACGGCATCGAACTCAGCCAGCCAGAATCTTAATCCGTACTGATGAGGGACAAGCACCTAAAAACAGCTGTCTATGGATAGATATTTGGCATGGCTATTTTTCCCTGTCATGTCTCAAGGCTTGTTAAAAAGTAGGATTTTGATATGCAGCCACCACCACAAGGTGGCGATAGCAAGATGGTTCACTTTACTTTGCATATTATTTTCCTATGGAGCATTGCCAATACGTCGCCATACCATGGAGCACTTCCAGTAATTCTCCACTGTTATGACCAGCAGGTGGGAACCCCCTGTCCTACGTGACCAACTACCTCTGAGGACAATGTCTAAGCACACCCCTCGTTCTTCACACAATACCTCTGATGGTCAGGAGAGACTTTCCTGAGAAGAGTACCAGGTGCTACCTCAGAGGGGAATTAGAAAACAAGGGAATTGGGACCAGAGTGTGAACCCACTTGACTGACCTCCAGGTGACAGTGTGACACAATATACCCAGTGGATGCTGAGAGGCCAGAGGCTGATCAGACAGAGGCGTAGTCAGAGTACGAAGGCAGAAGTCAGGGCAGGTGGCAGTCAGGCAAAGTCCGTAAATGTAGATCAGGGTCATTACAGGCGGCAATCAGGCAAAGTCCGTAATACGTAATCCAAAGTCCGGTACACAGAATGACAAGAACACCTTAGCACAAACAGGAAACTAGACTAGCTAGGAACCTAAGTTGCTCAGGCGCCTTCCTGTAGAAGGAGGCGCCTTTAAACATCTCCTGCAGGCCAGCTATAAGCAGGGGAAGATGGAGGGCTTGTGCAGACTGCCTCACAAAGGGAGAAGAAACACGCCCGCACACACCCTAAATACACACAAGGAACTTTGAGTCATAGTGCAAGCGTGCAGCAGCAGGAAGAAGTGAAGAAGCCCAGCGCCCATACCTGCGTGTGGGGACAGAATCGCAGGTACAGGAGCTGGGCCAACATCCACACAGGACTGGTCTCTTTAAGGAGAGCCAGTACTCTACCTATGCTGCATTTCAGAGGTTGAAAACCATGAGTAAATTGGCAGAATAGGTTGCTAAGATGTATATTAAACATTTTGCTGCGGAGAATCTACAGTGTTTAATCCACGTATGGCCATACCCTTATGGTTAACAAATAAAGTTGTGGTAGATTGGAAGCTGATATGGCACAGTATCAAGAGAATAGTCAACATATATTTTGATGTAACCGCGCTGCTAACAGACATAAAATGCATGGCTCCCAACTGTCATGTTTCCGGAACAGCTGCCACATGTACCAGCTTCAACTGTGTGTGCGTCCTCGGGGTGCATATGGACATAAATGGTGAAGCAGAGTGCCTTCAGCCCCCTGCTCAACCATTCCACTTTTTCCCGTGTATTGGCGCAGGAAGGCACAATACAGTGAAGTCATTGTGTCTGCTGTGCCAAGCCACAGACAGTACAGACCGAAGACCAGAGCAGATCTTCTCTGCACCATTCATCACGGAAACATGAGATAGTGAGTATTCAAACAAAGGGGGTGTCACTGTGTATAGGGACACTTATGGGGGCCTCGTTACTCTTTATTGGAGTACTCAAAGAGTCTTCATACACTATGGGGTCTAAAACTATGTGGGGACACTGTTATGTGTAGGGGACACTTATGGAGGCCTCATACTACATGGGGGACACTTATGGGGGCTATATATTGTGTGGAGGGCACTAAGGGGTAGTTCTCATTATTGGAGCCACAAAAGGTCTTCACACTGCATGGGGTCTCATACTATGTGGAGGCATTACTATGTGTGGGCGAACTTATAGGAAGTTTCTAATGTGAGGGGGTCACTTAAGGGCATTCTATTGTGTGGAGGAAATGTGGGGTACTAGGAGTGCATCATTACTGTCTGAAGAGTACCAAGGGGTTATTCTTACTATTTTGGGGACCTATTATTGTGTGGGGGCAAAAAAGAGGACTAGAATAGATTGGGTGTGTAAAGATACGAGATGGGCATGGTTAAAGGCATGGCTTAGTGTAAGAGAATTTGCCATGCCACCCGTGACACTGATATTGTCAGTCTTTGGGCTTTTGCCCATTGTCACACAGTTACAGTTATCTTTTAACAAATTTGATGCAAATTGCAGTTTTAGTAAATGTGGGCATTATTAGCAGAATTGTCTGTTTCCAATGAGCAAATATGTGATACATGAAATTGGTCCTAGCATGTGCAGGGTAGTATAATTATGGTCACTTATTTTATACATAGGCAAACAGAGACTGTGTGCTCGGGTGGGTAGAGACAGATGAATCATACACCAATAGAGCCAGAAAAAAATCTACTTTGTGAAGTCATTTTTTAAGCCCTGTAATAGCAGCACTCGCACTGGATGGACATGAGAGGTAATTCATGTCAGAGCAATATTGTGCCTGTTTTCATGATGATTTATGGATCTGTCCCTGCATTTATTCCTTAGCTCTCATACTCGATGCTGCCATTTATAACCAGTTTCCGTAGGCTTTACAAAAACACATGTAAGCACTTAATCTTAGTATCTGTCTTGTTTTCTGCTTCATAAACTAGAATAAAACTGTCTAGACGGAAGTTCACTATGTTATTCGTTATTATATACAAGCAGTGTAAATGTCTAATAGGAGCATTTATGCAGTTTTTTATATGGCGTAAACTGACATACAAACCTGTAACACATGATAGGGCAGATTAATCAATGTGTCCCTGCAGTGGAACTGGAGTAAGTACTCATTTACATGGCTTTGGATGGCAGCTATACCTTAAAGGGTTTTCTTCACTAGGGAAAGGCTTCTCCGATTTCCTCTGATAGCCCACCGCCCATTTCACATGACATATGGTAGATCCATTCTCCCTTAGGCCTCTTTCACACGGGCGTCATGTTTGACGCCCGGATAAGAGGCGGATGCGTTGCGGGAATATGCGCGATTTTCCCGTGCGGGTGCAAACGTTTGTAATGCGTTTTGCACACGCGTGTGAAAAATCGCCATGTTTGGTACCCAACCCGAAGCCGGACTTCATCACTGAAGTCCGGTTTCGGGTCTTCTGGAGAATTGATTATTTTCCCTTATAACATGGTTATAAGGGGAAATAATAGCATTCTTAATAAAGAATGCATAGTAAAATGAAGAGGAAGGGGTTAAAAATAATAAAACTTAACTTACCTTAGCCACTTGATCGCGTAGTTGCGATCTCTCCTCTCTTTCCCAGCATCAGCTAAGAACTAAAGGACCTGTGATGACGTCACATCACATGGTCCAATCACATGGTCCATCTTACCATGGTGATGGACCATGTGATTGGACCATGTAATGTGACATCATCACAGGTCCTTTAGTTGTTAGCTGATGCTGGGAAAGAGAGGACAGATCGCAACTACACGATCAAGTGGCTAAGGTAAGTTAACTTTTATTATTTTTAACCCCTTCCACTTCATTTTACTATGCATTCTTTATTAAGAATGCTATTATTTCCTCTTATAACCATGTTATAAGGGAAAATAATAGAGATCGGGTCCCGTTGCTAAGCAACCATGCGGGAAAATCGCAACGCATCCGCACTTGCTTGCGGATGCTTGCAATTTTCCCGCAGCCCCATTCACTTCTATGGGGCCTGCGTTGTGTGAAAAACGCACAATATAGAGCATGCTTACCTTACCTTAGCCACTTGATCGTGTAGATGCGATCTCTCCTCTCTTTCCCAGCATCAGCTAAGAACTAAAGGACCTGTGATGACGTCACATCACATGGTCCAATCACATGGTCCATCTTACCATGGTGATGGACCATGTGATTGGACCATGTAATGTGACATCATCACAGGTCCTTTAGTTGTTAGCTGATGCTGGGAAAGAGAGGACAGATCGCAACTACATGATCAAGTGGCTAAGGTAAGTTAACTTTTATTATTTTTAACCCCTTCCACTTCATTTTACTATGCATTCTGTATTGAGAATGCTATTATTTTCCTTTATAACCATGTTATAAGGGAAAATAATAGAGATCGGGTCCCGTTGTTAAGCAACCATGCGGGAAAATCGCAACGCATCCGCACTTGCTTGCGGATGCTTGCGATTTTCCCGCAGCCCCATTCACTTCTATGGGGCCTGCGTTGTGTGAAAAACGCACAATATAGAGCATGCTGCGATTTTCACGCAACGCATAAGTGATGCGCGAAAATCACCGCTCATGTGCACAGCCCCTCAGAAATGAACGGGTCCGGATTCAGTGGGGGTGCAATCAGGGGCGTAGCTATAGGCTCATGGGCCCTGGTGCAAGAGTTCAATTTGGGCCCCCCCCCCCGTTTCGGCCGTTCCGTTCCCCTGCTCTGTTATAGGAGCAGGAGAAAGGAAAGTACGCATTCGGCACATAATTGAGCCGAACAGAGCCTAAGGATCCCATAGACTATAATGGGGTGTGTTAGGTGTCCGCTCCGGAGATGATTTTGAAGCGGAGACGAAAGCTGTGCATGCAGGACTTTTGACTCCGCTCCAAAATCATCTTCGGAGGGGGAGGCAATGTGACATAGGGGGGAGAAATGTCACATGGTGGGGAAATGTGACATTTCTCCCCCCTCCATGTCACATTTCTCCCCCCTCCATGTCACATTTCTCTCCCCTGCATGTCACATTTCTCCCCCCTCCATGACACATTTCTCCCCCCTCCATGACACATTTCTCCCCCCTCCATGTCACATTTCTCCCCCCTCCATGTCACATTTCTCCCCCCTGCATGTCACAGTCCTCCCCCCTCCATGTTACAGTTCTCCCCTCTATTAATATTATATAAAAGCATTCTGCTCACCTGGTCCTGGTCCTGGTCCAGTAGCAGCTCCTCTTCTCCTCTGTGTGGCACTGGTTGACTCCTCCTGGTATCTTCTCTCTGGCCTCCCGACAAGTTGTTTGAGGTCTTGAGGACCTTTCACACTCAGCCAATCAGTGGCCACAGTTATGTCATGTGTCAGGCCAGTGATTGGCTCAGCAGAAAATCGCTGTCCTGACATGTGACACAGCTGCAGCCACTGATTGGCTGAGGGAAAAAGGTCCTCAAGACCTCAAATAACTTGTCGGGAGGCAGCTCTCTCCTGGAGGGGGCCCCGTGGGCCCCCCTGACTTAGGGGCCCGGTCGCAATTGCGACCGCTGCGACCCCTATAGCTACGCCACTGGGTGCAATGCGTCCTCCTCACGCACCCGCGTGGAAAACTCGCCCGTGTGAAAGGGGCCTTAGGGTAAGGCACGACAGTGTGTCTGGCCACTTGCGTCCATGCCATGTCCATGCACAGCAGCCAACGACCATGCTTTTTTGTGCTGAAATTGTGCGGCAATTGGCTGCTGTGAGTGGGCATTGTCAGGCCATACCCTTAAAGGGCATCTATCAGATTGAACATGATGGCTGAGCTGAAGGTACTATATTGTAGACCACAAGGAGTTGAAAAGATTCATATATAGTTTTGAGTGAAAAGATTCAGTAATACTTGTAATTTATACATTTATATCCCAGCTCAGTTCACAGCAGAAGGTAGAGGGGAAAATTTTCCTAATATTTCTTTAGAAAATGTTTTCCCTCTTGACCCTCTTTGATTTAAAAAGATTTGCCATACTTTTTTTTTTCCTTTATTCGCCCATTTTTAAGATACATTACAGACCTTTAAAAATGTCTCCAGAATGACACAAGTGGTACCACAAGTAAAAAATACACATGCAGGTATATTTTATTTGCATTTGTGTTTTCCAATAGATATAAAAGGGACAAAAAAAAGCCAAGGCCTGAGCATATTGTCACCAAAAAATAAAACAGCGGGGGTGCTGCTAGGGTTTACAAACTCGGCCGTAATATAGAGAGTGGTTGGGGCTTCCTTGCTTGAACATAACCATAGCCAATAGCAATAGCAATACTAAACCCTCACACTGATGTTAAAATTGAGAGGTTAGTTCGACACATCCTACTAGGAGGACATGTCTTAGGCCTCATGCACACGACCGTTGTTTGATTCCGTGTCCGTTGCTCCGTTTTTCGTGATTTTCTGCGGACCCATTGGTTTTCAATGGGTCCGTGGAAACCTCGGCAAATGCACCGTTTGTCCTCCGCGTCCGTGGTCCGTGATTCCAGTCCGTCAAAAAAATATAACCTGTCCTATTCTTGTCCGTGAAAAACGGTTCACGGACCCATTCAAGTCAATGGGTCCGTGAAAAATGCGGATGGCCATCCGTGTGTCATCCGTGTTCCGTGTCCGTTTTTTTTGCGGATCCCTTGGCAGGCACTTGGGAAACATTGTCAGCCTGTCTTTTGGTAAAATCTTTTGGGTCATGTCCGCTAAAAAAACGGAAGACACACGGAAACACAACGGAAGGCAAAAACGGACACGGGTCACTGAACAACGGAACCCCTTTTTGCGGACAGCATAAAAAAACGGTCGTGTGCATGAGGCCTTAAGCTCGGACACCACGTCAAGGTCTCTCAAGTAGCCCGAGGCTTCCTTGCTTGGCAAGGATTTAGACATATTTATCTATTTGGACTTTTGAAAATGTGCAAAACTTTTGCGTCATCTCATTCCAGGAGGCAGATGGAGAAAATACTCAAGAAACAATAAAGACGCAACTAATGTATCAACTTCCTGCAACATTTTGATAAATTTATTGCAAATAATGGCAACGTTGCCGACAGCAAATCTGAATTAAAAAATACCACACATGATAAATTCCCCCCTTCATTCTGGAGAAATTAGATTGTGAGCCCCACTGGGGGCAGGGACTGACAGCAATGTCAGTACACAAGTGTAGAATATGTTGGCGTTATATAAGTAACACAGATTATATAACCAAAATATGTTTATAAATGATATATATAATTATTTTACACCCATTGACCAGTATCATCTGTTTTCAGCCCACGTCAAACACTACTACACAACACAGAGTATTCAGTTTACTACAATTATGGAATGAACTGTAAATTGTACTTCTTTGGCTCATTCACTGTGTTAATTTAGAGCCATGCGGTAGTTTCCATCTGATTATCTGCTTCTGGAGCTATGTAATTAACTTATTATGTGAAGCCCAGATGGAAAACAGGCTAGCGCACCAACAATCCTCATGCATCAGACGAGAAGATGGAATCACTACATCATGTCAGGCAACCTTCCTAAGATCCACAGGCAGCTGTCACTTTTCCTTAGTAATATGAAGCAGTTAGTATGTTTTATGATACTGCGCCCAGACCGGTGACCATGTGACTTCTTTTTTCTGCGTATCAGACAAGAAAAGGCTTTTAAGATAAATGTAGTCATAGTATAGTCTTTTCCTGGTCAATAAAAGACAAATCATCAAAGCCTCTATCCAGGTATATCAGGACAGCTGGCTAAAGATATAGGGGGTCATTTATTAAAGGGCATTACAACTATTTTAACAGTATTTTGTTGCATAGGCAGTTTTACGCTATGTATGAAAGATGGGTGGAAATGGGTGCAACTGAGGGCATTTTGGGGGCTGTCTGGCTCCAGCAAATTTACTACATTTTCGCCTGGCGTAGTTTTTCCGATTGGTGCATTGGCTGCCATATATGTGCCTAATTTATAATGAGTTGCACACCTCAGCATAAATTAGCCATATACCACGGCAGCAAAGAGGGGACATCTAAGACCAGCATAAAAAGCCATTTTAGTACAGTACAGGAAGGGTACACCCTCTGAAAATCATCGATTCACCATGCCCCCCCCTGTACCCATGAAGCTGCTTTCGGGTGCCATGCATGTAAAAAAAACAAAAAAAAACTTTGAAACAAAATCAGATACATAAACAGGTACAGTAAGGGCAGCAGCCATAGGCTATGTAATAAAGGTCCATGTAGGTATAATTGTGGCGTTAGAAAATATAGTAAAATCACACTATCATGGACCAGAAGTACCTGACATATGTGTTTGTGGCAATTAAAGGCTGAGATAGGAAAACCGTTTTAAAGTCAATGGGCCAGTTCATATGTGTGATTCGGCTTTCAAGCTAGACTTACCCATTGGTGTCAATGGAAAAAAATGACAGCACATGGACACCATCCATGCTAGGAAATTCAGGATGGGAGTTCTTCAGGTTGTTTTTGATGGAAGTGACAAATGGATGACATACTGATGCCATACGGATGGGACAAACTGAACGAAGTTGGACACCATGCCGATTTCACTTGGCAATATTATCATTTTTTAGTAGACTGAACACAAGTTTTTCAATGTGATCTTCATCAGTGATTTCGAGCCAAAACCAGGACTGGAGCCTCCACAGAGATAAGGTCTAATGGAAAGATCTGCTCCTGTTCTGTTTAGAGACGCACCTGGTTTGGGCTCAAAATCACTGACCGAACACTGACGTGTGAATGAGGCATTAATCTGAATAAGCCCTTTCTGATATCAAGTGTAAGGCCTCATTCACATTTCCGTTTTTCACTGACGTGTGCTGTCTGCATTTTCCACGGACAGCACACGTACTTTTTGATTTAAATGAGTCTGTTCACATTTCAGTAATTTTTTACTGAAGAAGGGGGATGACCTCCGAAACGCGTTTGCGCTTGATAATAGTGTGCCAACAATATATATAATACAAGATCTTACAAGCGTAAGAAGAATTGAGACCTTTTTTCTTCCCTCCATGTTATTAGTTCATCCAGATGATCAGAAGCGTTCGGTACGTCCGGACACTAGGACCTCTGTCGCCTCCACTGCTGAGAATGCTCCGCTTCCTCCTGGGTCACGTGGGATGCCGCACATAAGCCTGACACCACGTGGGATGCCGTGGGTGTTAGGAGGCACAGCACAGCGGTTGCGTTTCGACAAAGCAGATGATATTGTATGTACTGGAAGGACGATACATAAGTTAAGCTGCCATTGGGATATCTGCAACAGTTCTACAGTGCATGTAACGGAGAGACATCCCTGCTGCACCGGATTGTTATTAAACAGGATATTGAACACCAGTGAGCATCAATACCATTTGTACTACTACTTTACCATCATTGTACTGTCCCCCCATTAGTGTTCGTGGGGCTACTGTATGCACAGTGAATTCTAAACCAATTAACTACTGGGACCCCGCATTGCTTGTACTGTTGGACATACATTTTGGGTATTCTATGTAATAACCCATATAAGAACCATATTGTGGTGGAACCTGCGAATATTACCCAGTATTTATTGTATTGTGGCTTGATGTATGGACTAGCTTAACTTATCTGGCAACCTATCTGGCATCTGATGAGGCACGCACGATACACGCACTATATTGCCTTTTATGATTGATTTATTATTATTTTTATCTATTTATATATCTACTTATTGAAGTGTCATGTGATTTTAAGATATTGATATTGTGGTCTGCTTCCGTATGACAAGTGTGCCCCCTGCTGTTTTGTTTCTGCACTTTTGATTCTAGGCTTTTTTGGGTGAAGCCAATTGGGGTGAGCACCTTTTTACCATTTGCCACTATTGGGTGTAGCCGCCGATTTTTCTCTGTTTCTACGAATTTTTTACTGATCGTGGGTCAGTAAAAAAAATCACGGGGACATGCACTACTTTGATCCGTGATGCAGACCATGCACGCCCATTGAAGTCTATGGGTCTGTGAAAATCACGGACACACATCCGTGTTGTGTCTGTTTTTCACTGGAGACTAATAGGAGATTCTTTGGAATTAAATTTTCATCTGAGCAACATCAGTGAATTACGGATGACACACGGAGGGTAAAAACGGACACACGGACCAACCACGGATCCTCCACAGACAGCTTCACGGATGAAACACATAAGTTTTTTTTCACGGACTTGACACTGACACGGAAATGTGAACGAGGCCTAATGCAATGTTCCTCAACTCCAGCCCTCATTACCCCTTTCTGGTCATGATCTGAGAACATCCCACAGAATGAATACCTGATACAGTCCTGATGCATGGACACTAATTATATCACCTGCTCAATACTGAGAAAATCCTGAAAACATGATCGACCGGTGGGCTGGAGTCGAGGTGTACTGGACCCCAAATATTAAAAGTGGGCTTTCCCTTTAAAGGGGTTGTCTACTTTTTACTATTGATGACCTATCCTCAGGATCGCAGGGGTCCGACTACCAGCACTCTCGCCAGTCAGCTGTTTGAAGAGAAGGCATGCCTACATAAGAGCTCTGCCTTCTCTGCCCCGTTTACCTGCTCGCTGCAGCAATTGCAGTGGTGAGCAGGAGTAATTATACTTCCATTCACTTCTATGGGATGACTCCGTAGTATTCTCTTGAACAGACATGGGAACGCCATACTTGTAATTATACCTGCTGACTACTGCAATTGCTGCAGTGAGCAGGTAAAAGGAGCAGAGAAGGCAGAGCTTGTATGAGCACTGCCTTCTCTTCAAACAGCCAGGAGCTGGACCCCCGACGATCTGATATTGATGACCTATCCTAAGGATAAGTCATCAATAGTAAAAAGCGGAAAACCCCTTTAAGTAGTTAAAAGGGTATTTTCATCACAGACATTTATGGTGTATCCCTAGTACAAGTCATACATTTCTGATAGATGCGGCCCATCTCTGGGACCCTCCCCTATCTTTAGAATATGTGGCCAGCCTGCTGAGCTCTGCTCTTTCTGTAACTCCCATTCACCTCTAAAATAGTCACCAAAAACAGCATTGCACAGCAAGCTTGGCTGTTTCAGTAACCCTAGGCGCCTCTCGCAGCCGATCTAGAGACAGGTGCCATTCCACGTGGTGGGATCCACATCTAGCAGGCACTGATGGCACATTAGAGGATCTAAATGTCTGAGCATACCCCTTTAAATGAATTAACTAGTGTGATAATTATAATGAATGGTAAAATTTGTTACTGCTTGATAACTGTAATCATTAGGCAAAGAAGTTAAATGACTGTGCTGCTAGAGCACAAATTATGCATGCAGCCCATGGTACACTGCAAAATTAATTTGAGGTAGACTTTAAATTAGCATGAAATTACAAGAATGAAATATGTAGTGTTAGTCGTTGCCCAGAATCTAGCAATAACACTGTGCGTCCGAGGAAAATGATTACAGCGTGAGGCTAGTTCACTCAGGACATTTAAATGAAGGTTTGGTTGCTCAGATATTTTAAGGGTATGCAGTTTTTCCACGTGAAACCACGCTAATTTTCCATGTCTTACCTGTAAAGCCTCATTTACACATCCGTGCTTAAATCCGTAAAACGGTGGTCAGTGGCTCCGTGAAGATGTCAGTGATGGATCCGTGTTGGGTTTGTGTGTCCGTTTTTTGCTGTCCTTGTATTACCTGTGTTTCACTGACACTGCACAGCTGAAAAATGATTTTCAAAGCATCTATTCCTAATGATCCGTGAAACACAGATGGCATCCGTTGCTTTCACGGACCTATAGACTATGTTGGGTGTGATGGATTCATGAACACAGAAAAAATAGAGCATGCTTCTGTTCTAAAAAACGGACCCCTGGACCGTGCTAAAAACCTGATGTGTAAATACACACGTTAAAATGAATAGGTACACGTGCTGTCCGTGGAGAGACTTCTTCTCCTGCCCTGGGTGGGCGTCTGTCTCCATCTTCCAGGCTGCAGCGCTGGCCAATCGAAGCGCTCAGCTCATATCCTCGGAGAAAACAAACTCCCAGGCTGTGAGCTGAGGGCTGAGATTGGCCAGCGCTGCAGCCTGGGTGATGGAGACGCCCAGGGCAGGAGAAGAAATCTCCTCCCATGCGTCGGGGCCGGTAAGGAGTGTAAATAAAAGGTCCTTGGCCCAGCGGCCGTTTTTTACATGATTTAGGGCAGCCTGGGGGGCAGTTGCCTCCCTGCCCACCGTCCCAGCCCGCCCGTTTCATATACAGTCTGTACAGTGATTGTCTATACACACACTACAAATCGCTTCCGTGGTACTTTGGTTTGTGCCTTCGCACCGCAAAACATAGGATATGTCTCTTCATAAAAGATAGGACTGTCTCTTGTGGATCGCGGACGAATTCGAGTCAATGGGTCCGCATTTGCAAACGGAGTGCACACGCAGCAAGGGCACGGGGCATACAAGCTCGTGTGCATGAGTCCTAAGGCCTCTTTCACATGAGCGTGACGGATTGGCTCTGGATGCGATCAGTGAAACTTGCACCTTTTCGTAAGGCCTCTTTCACACGAACGTTTTTTTTTGTGAGTGTACAGTCCGTATATGGAACCATTAATTTCAATGGGTCCGCAAAAAAAAAGGAAGGTACTTCGTATGCATTCCGTTTCCTTATTTCCGTTCTGTTCAAACATAGAAAATGTCCATCTATTGCCCGCATCACGGACAAGGATAGTACTGTTCTATTAGGGGCCAGATGTTCCATTCAGCAAAAAACGGTATGCACACGGATGTCATTGTTTTTTATTTTTTGCGGACCGCAAAACCATACGTTTGTGTGCAATAGGCCTAAGCAAGTTCAGTCAGTTTTGTCTGCGATTGCGTTCATTGTTGCACTTTTTTCTGCGAGAGTGCAATCAGTTTTGATGCATTATTCATGCGCGTAATAAAAAATTAAAGGTTTACAAACAACATCTCCTAGCAACCTTCAGTGAAAAACGCATCACATCCGTACTTGCTTCCAGATGCAATGCGTTTTTCACTGAAGCCTCATTCACTTCTACGGGCCCACGACTGCGTGAAAAAAGCAGAATATAGAACATGCTGTGTTTTTCACGCAATGCAGAACTGAAAGAACGTGAAAAAAAAACGCTAAATTACACAACAGACCTAATTAAATGAATGGGTCAGGATTCAGTGCGGGTGCGATGTGTTCACATCACGCAGTGCACCAGCACGGAAAACTCGCTTGTGTGAAAGGGGCCTTAGGCTGAGTTCACATCACCGTTTATTTTTCTGATCGGTCAGAAGAACAGATAAATAAAGAGAAAACGGATCCTGCATTTTAGGCATCCGTTAAGTTCATTTACGCACATTTGGCATCCTTTTTATCCATTTCCGTCTGAGATCCGTTATAAAAGTCCTGCATGCAGGTGATGTGAACCATAATGTCCTCTGTAGGAAAGCACACCGTGCAGGACATGTTTTTGTGGGATGCCTCTACAAATAAGAGCACTTCTCTATACAGAGAGACAAAAAGGTACACCCACATATACAAGCCTGATGGGTCATTCTTTGTTAGATGGCTGGAGCCCTAAGTGTCAAGAGATTTCCCAACATATACAGCAAATGTAGAGCTTGAAGTACACCGCACCTTACACACACACAGCTCTGCTGCAGGAATCTTATATACAGGGACACACAACTCTTCTACCTGTACACATACAGCACTGCTACATACACACAGCTTAGCTGAAGGCGTCTTATATACAGACACAGCCCTGCTACATATAGATTACACACACAGATTTACTGCAGGAATCCTATATACAGAGACACACAACTCTTCTACATCTACACATACAGCACTGCTACATACACACAGCTCAGCTGAAGGCGTCTTATATACAGACACAACCCTGCTACATGTAGATTACACACACAGCTCTGCTGCAGGAATCTTATATACAGGGACACACAACTCTTCTACCTGTACACATACAGCACTGCTACATACACACAGCTTAGCTGAAGGCGTCTTATATACAGACACAGCCCTGCTACATGTAGATTACACACACAGCTCTGCTGCAGGAATCTTATATACAGGGACACACAACTCTTCTACATGTACACATACAGCACTGCTACATACACACAGTTCAGCTGAAGGCGTCTTATATACAGACAACCCTGCTACATGTAGATTACACACACAGATTTACTGCAGGAATATTATATACAGGGACACACAACTCTTCTACAGGTACACATACAGCACTGCTACATGCACACAGCTCAGCTGAAGGCGTCTTATATACAGACAACCCTGCTACATGTAGATTACACACACAGCACTACTGCAAGAATCGTATATACAGAGACACACACCTCTTCTACAGGTACACATACAGCACTGCTACATACACACAGCTCAGCTGAAGGCGTCTTATATACAGACACAACCCTGCTACATGTAGATTACACACACAGATTTACTGCAGGAATATTATATACAGGGACACACAACTCTTCTACATGTACACATACAGCACTGCTACATACACACAGCTCAGCTGAAGGCGTCTTATATACAGACAACCCTGCTACATGTAGATTACACACACAGCACTACTGCAAGAATCGTATATACAGAGACACACACCTCTTCTACAGGTACACATACAGCACTGCTACATGCACACAGCTCAGCTGAAGGCGTCTTATATACAGACAACCCTGCTACATGTAGATTACACACACAGCACTGCTGCAGGAACCTTATATACAGGGACACACAACTCTTCTACATCTACACATACAGCACTGCTACATACACACAGCTCAGCTGAAGGCGTCTTATATACAGACACAACCCTGCTACATGTAGATTACACACACAGATTTACTGCAGGAATATTATATACAGGGACACACAACTCTTCTACATGTACACATACAGCACTGCTACATGCACAGCTCAGCTGAAGGCGTCTTATATACAGACACAACCCTGCTACATATATATTACACACACATCACTACTGCAGGAATCTTATATACAGAGACACACACCTCTTCTACAGGTACACATACAGCACTGCTACATACACACACAGCTCAGCTGAAGGCGTCTTATATACAGACACAACCCTGCTACATGCAGATTACACACACATCACTACTGCAGGAATCTTATATACAGGGACACACACTTCTTCTACAGGTACACATACAGCACTGCTACATGCACAGCTCAGCTGAAGGCGTCTTATATACAGACACAACCCTGCTACATATAGATTACACACACATCACTACTGCAGGAATCTTATATACAGAGACACACACCTCTTCTACAGGTACACATACAGCACTGCTACATGCACAGCTCAGCTGAAGGCGTCTTATATACAGACACAACCCTGCTACATACAGATTAGGGTACTTTCACACTTGCGTTGAAGGATTCTGTCGGGCAGTTCCGTCAACAGAACTGCCCGATGGATCCGTTAAAACATTTGAAAACGAATTTCATTTGCAAATGGATTCGTTTGCAGATCCGTTTGACAATTGTATTGAAATAACAGATCCGTCTTTCTGTTGTCATCCATAAAAACGGATCTGTTATTTATTATTTTACCATTTTTAAACGTCTGCGCATGCAGAGTGGAAGGACGAATCCGTTAATGCGTCAATTTTCAATGTAGGACCTGCCCTTAATACATTTCAATAGAAATTAATGGCGGATCCGTCATTTCGTCAAGTGTTTCCGCATTTTTGGACGGAGATAAAAATACAACATGCTGCACCTTTATCTGCGTCCAAAAAACATGAAAGGACTAAACTGAAGACAAACTGATGCAAACTGAATGGATTGCTCTCCATTCAGAATGCATTAGGATAAAACTGATCAGTTTTTTTCCTGTTATTGAGCCCCGAGGACGGAACGGAAAACTTTGACGCTAGTGTGAAAGTACCCTTAGGGAACTTTCACACTAGCGTTTTGGATTCCGTTTGTGAGATCCGTTTCAGGGCTCTCACAAACGGTCCAAAACGGATCAGTTCAGCCCCAATGCATTCTGAATGGATAAGGATCCGTTCAGAATGCATCAGTTCGGCTCCGTTCCGCTTCTATTCCATTTTGGAGGCGGACACCAAAACGCAGCATGCAGCATTTTGGTGTCCGTCTGAAGAGGCGGAACCTAACGGATCCGTTTTTTTTACAATGTAAGTCAATGGGGACGGATCCGTTTTCAATTACACAATATGGTGCATTTGAAAACGGATCCGTTCCCCATTGACTTTCAATGTAATTCAAAACGGATCCGTTTTGGACTTTGTCATTTTTCTTTAAAGCTAATGCAAACGGATCCGTTCTGAACGGATACAAACGTTTGCATTAGAGGTGCGGATCCGTCTGTGCAAATTAACAGACGGATCCGCACCAACGCAAGTGTGAGCTTTTGCTATAGGAATCGTAGATACAGACACACAACCGACTAAATATGAATTGCACACACAGGTCAACTACACATAAGATGACTGTACAGCGGTTCCCCACCCAGGGGCCGGGGTCATGGAATGTAAGAAGAACCTGTCTGTCCACGTGCTGACTGCTGACACTTCACAGAAACCAGCGCAGCACAGAGCCCGGCTCCTCCCAGTCATGTGACCGCTCACATGATCAGGACGTCATCAAAGGTCCTTCACCCAACCAGGATCTGGCATTTACTGTTGGAATAATTCCGGAAATGGAGGTGAGAATGTCGGGGGGCTGAGCTGGTATCTTACACTGAGGTGCAGCCCGGAGACCCCTATGTGATACCTGTGTATGGGGGTCCCCCGGAGGAATGGGGGCACTCAGCGTTATGTAGACTGGTTATGTATATCGTTACATTTCTGCCTGTCAGTGAAGTATATGTGTGATAGTATATCAGGGGCCACATCATGCAGTGGATGTATCTAAGCTTATCATGTGTGATACTGCCTGAGGGACCTCACAGAACCGCATCCCTATCCTGTAATGATTAGTATCACTGGAGGGCTGAGCTAGTGTATCTAAGCTTATCATGTGTGATGCTGCCTGAGGGAACCACACAGCACCACATCCCTATCCTGTAATGATTAGTATCACTGGAGGGCTGAGCTAGTGTATCTAAGCTTATCATGTGTGATACTGCCTGAGGGACCTCACAGCACTGCATCCCTATCCTGTAATGATTAGTATCACTGGAGGGCTGAGTTGGTGTATCTAAGCTTATAGTGTGTGATACTGCCTGAGGGACCTCACAGCATCACATCCCTATCCTGTAATGATTAGTATTACTGGAGGGCTGAGCTACTGTATCTAAGCTTATCATGTGTGATACTGCCTGAGGGACCTCACAGCACCACATCCATATCCTGTAATGATTAGTACCACTGGTGGGCTGAGTTACTGTATCTAAGCTTATCATGTGTGATACTGCCTGAAGGAACCACACAGCACCACATCCCTATCCTGTAATGATTAGTACCACTGGTGGGCTGCGATGGTGTATCTAAGCTTATCATGTGTGATACTGCCTGAGGGACCTCACAGCACCACATCCCTATCCTGTAATGATTAGTACCACTTGAGGGCTGAGCTAGTGTATCTAAGCTTATCATGTGTGATACTGCCTGAGGGACCTCACAGCACTGCATCCCTATCCTGTAATGATTATCATTATTGGAGGGCTGAGCTAGTGTATCTAAGCTTATTATGTGTGATACTGCCCGAGGGACATCACAGCACCGCATCCCTATCCTGTAATGATTATCATCACTGGAGGGCTGAGCTAGTGTATCTAAGCTTATCATGTGTGATACTGCCTAAGGGAACCACACAGCACTACATCCCTATCCTGTAATGATTAGTATCACTGGGGGGCTGAGTTAGTGTATCTAAGCTTATCATGTGTGATACTGCCCGAGGGACGTCACAGCACCACATCCCTATCCTGTAATGATTATCATCACTGGAGGGCTGAGCTAGTGTATCTAAGCTTATCATGTGTGATACTGCCTGAGGGACCACACAGCACTGCATCCGTATCCTGTAATGATTAGTACCACTGGGGGGCTGAGCGAGTGTATCTAAGCTTATCATGTGTGATACTGCCTGAGGTACCTCACAGCACTGCATCCCTATCCAGTAATGATTAGTACCACTGGAGGGCTGAGCTTATGTGTGATACTGCCTGAGGGACCTCACAGCACTGCATCCCTATCCAGTAATGATTAGTACCACTGGAGGGCTGAGCTAGTGTATCTAAGCTTATGTGTGATACTGCCTGAGGGACCTCACAGCACTGCATCCCTATCCTGTAATGATTAGTATTACTGGAGGGCTGAGCTACTGTATCTAAGCTTATCATGTGTGATACTGCCTGAGGGACCTCACAGCACCACATCCATATCCTGTAATGATTAGTACCACTGGTGGGCTGCGATGGTGTATCTAAGCTTATCATGTGTGATACTGCCTGAGGGACCTCACAGCACCACATCCCTATCCTGTAATGATTAGTACCTTTTGAGGGCTGAGCTAGTGTATCTAAGCTTATCATGTGTGATACTGCCTGAGGGACCTCACAGCACTGCATCCCTATCCTGTAATGATTATCATTATTGGAGGGCTGAGCTAGTGTATCTAAGCTTATTATGTGTGATACTGCCCGAGGGACATCACAGCACCGCATCCCTATCCTGTAATGATTATCATCACTGGAGGGCTGAGCTAGTGTATCTAAGCTTATCATGTGTGATACTGCCTGAGGGACCTCACAGCACCACATCCCTATCCTGTAATGATTAGTGTCACTGGAGGGCTGAGCTAGTGTATCTAAGCTTATCATGTGTGATACTGCCTAAGGGAACCACACAGCACTACATCCCTATCCTGTAATGATTAGTATCACTGGGGGGCTGAGTTAGTGTATCTAAGCTTATCATGTGTGATACTGCCCGAGGGACGTCACAGCACCACATCCCTATCCTGTAATGATTATCATCACTGGAGGGCTGAGCTAGTGTATCTAAGCTTATCATGTGTGATACTGCCTGAGGGACCACACAGCACTGCATCCCTATCCTGTAATGATTAGTACCACTGGAGGGCTGAGTTACTGTATCTAAGCTTATCATGTGTGATACTGCCTGAGGTACCTCACAGAACTGCATCCCTATCCTGTAATGATTAGTACCACTGGGGGGCTGAGCGAGTGTATCTAAGCTTATCATGTGTGATACTGCCTGAGGTACCTCACAGCACTGCATCCCTATCCAGTAATGATTAGTACCACTGGAGGGCTGAGCTAGTGTATCTAAGCTTATGTGTGATACTGCCTGACTGACCACACAGCACTGCATCCCTATCCAGTAATGATTAGTATCACTGGAGGGCTGAGCTACTGTATCTAAGCTTATCATGTGTGATACTGCCCTACAGGAACCTCACAGCACTGCATCCCTATCCTGTAATGATTAGTATCACTGGAGGGCTGAGCTAGTGTATCTAAGCTTATTATGTGTGATACTGCCCTACAAGGAACCTCAAACCACCACATCCCTATCCAGTAATGATTAGTATCACTGGAGGGCTGAGCTACTGTATCTAAGCTTATCATGTGTGATACTGCCCTACAGGAACCTCACAGCACCACATCCCTATCCAGTAATGATTATCATCACTGGAGGGCTGAGCTACTGTATCTAAGCTTACCATGTGTGATACTGCCTGAGGGAACCACACAGCACCACATCCCTATCCTGTAATGATTATCATCACTGGAGGGCTGAGCTACTGTATCTAAGCTTATCATGTGTGATACTGCCCTATAGGAACCTCACAGCACCACATCCCTATCCTGTAATGATTATCATCACTGGAGGGCTGAGCTAGTGTATCTAAGCTTATCATGTGTGATACTGCCCTATAGGAACCACACAGCACCGCATCCCTATCCTGTAATGATTAGTACCACTGGGGGGCTGAGCTACTGTATCTAAGCTTATCATGTGTGATACTGCCCTATAGGAACCTCACAGCACCACATCCCTATCCTGTAATGATTAGTACCACTGGGGGGCTGAGTTACTGTATCTAAGCTTATCATGTGTGATACTGCCTGAGGGAACCACACAGCACCACATCCCTATCCTGTAATGATTATCATCACTGGGGGGCTGAGCTACTGTATCTAAGCTTATCATGTGTGATACTGCCCTATAGGAACCTCACAGCACCACATCCCTATCCAGTAAGGATTATTACAGCACGTAGCCCTGATCTTGCTGTCAGAATGACTGAAACCTTGATGGACCCCATTATAAGCCAGTGGGGTCCTTCAGGTGCTATGTGGGTCCTCTGTTGTGAACAGAAGCCATAGGGCAGAACAGAACCTGCGTTCTGAACACTACTTCCTCATCATCTTTGTATCCATTTATATAAAAATAATTAACGCTTTCACTGAAGAACGGAGCGTCTGCATTTTATCCTCTTGTGTGATGATGATACAAGATCCGCTGCCTGGTATTGGTCTTGATTTTAATTTAACCCCTTAAAGGGTTTCTGTCACCAGATTTAACCCTATGAAGTTAGCTGACATTAGCGATGTGCTAATGTCAGCTAAACCTAACTAGCCTATTCTTACTTTAATGCAGGCACTGAGAAAAGTAAGAATAGGCTAGTTATGTTTAGCTGACATTAGCACATCGCTAATGTCAGCTAACTTCATAGGGTTAAATCTGGTGACAGAAACCCTTTAAGGACACAGCCTAGTTTGATAGCTAAGGCTGCAGCTGTTTTTTAGTTTTTTTTTGTTTTTCATCTTCGCATTTCAAAAGCCACAACTTTTTAATTTTTCCATCGGTATAGCTTGTTTTATGTGGACTGTAGGGTTTTTGCGATACCAGAATTCTGATTCGGTTTCGAAACCATAAAAAAGTTTTGCGATACTCTATACCATTCGATACCACGCTGAAAAAACACCAAAAAAGCCGCATGCATTCCGCATTGTATGGAACGTCTGGCCCATAATTGAACAGTCCTATCCTATTTTTTGGGGGGACAAGGTGACAAAAAAAAATTGCGAATCACACGTTTTTTATTTATTTATTTTTCTGTTACGGCATTAACCGCATAGGAGATTTTTTTTATATTTTAATAGTTTGCACTTTTCAGACATGGCGATATGTAATATGTTTATTTATTTATTGTTTATATATTATATATGTAAAATTGGGAAAGGGGGCGATTTAGGGTACTTTCACACTTGCGTTGGTGCGGTCCGTCTGTTTATTTGCACAGACGGATCCGCACCTATAATGCAAAGGTTTGTATCCGTTCAGAACGGATCCGTTTGCATTAGTTGCATTTAAAAATGACAAAGTCCAAAACGGATCCGCTTTGAATTACATTGAAAGTCAATGGGGAACGGATCCGTTTTAAAATGCACCATATTGTCATTGAAAACGGATTCCTCCCCATTGACTTACATTGTATTTCAAAACGGATATGTTAGGCTCCGCCTCTTTAGACGGACACCAAAATACAGCAAGCTGCGTTTTGGTGTCCGCCTCCAAAACGGAATAGAGGCGGAACGGAGCTGAACTGATGCATTCTGAACGGATCCTTATCCATTCAGAATGCATTGGGGCTGAACTGATCTGTTTTGGACCGTTTGTGAGAGCCCTGAAATGGATCTCACAAACGGAATCCAAAACGCTAGTGTGAAAGTAGCCTTATACTTAATATTTTGGTGTTTTTTTTTTTTTTTTACTTTTTATTTAATAACTATTTCCACTCTTAGGGGCTAGAACCTGGGATATTTTAATCCCTTGTCCTTTTCACCCTAATAGAAATCTATTAGGGTGAATAGAACTTCACACTCTCCCTGCTGCCCTGTGCTCTGTGCACACAGCAGCAGGGAGATTACCATGGCAGCCAGTAGCATCCTGGCTGCCGTGGTAACCGATCGGAGCCCCAGGACTACACTGCTGGGGTTCCGATCACAACTGCTACTGTACCACCAATGAAGAGGGGGGAGGGGACCCTGTGGCCACTGCCACCAATAATTTTAATGCTGAGGGGATGCGCTGTGCCACCAAACAATAATTAACCTTTAATACAGATTCAGGAGGCGGGTGCTGGCTTCTATGACAGGGCGTTGCGATCAGCGGCAGTGAACCCCTCAGTGCCGGCTAAGTGATTCTGCCGCCAGCACCCGCCCCTTGTATCTGTATTAAAGGTTAATTCTCATTGGTGGCCAGGCCGGGTAGCTGCAATGCTGGCTGCTTGACTCTGGGGCTCGGGCTGATGCTGGGGGGGACACAAACACTCAGGAGGAGGAGGCTGCCGTTCGCTGCTCACTAGCTCAGACGGCGCAGCAGTTTATTACCTCCCCCGTCCCGCCTCCTGGTTTAATTAACTACACGTTCATTGGTGGCAGTAGTGCGGGCAGCTTCAGAGCCCACTCACTTTATTGGGCTCAGCGGCGGCCGCGTCATAGGGGGGAGGGATTCCTCCTCCTCCACTGTCTGGCCGGAGAGAACATAGCGCGCGCGCCGAGCTCCATGTTCTCTCATAAGAGGAAATACTAGACTGTGCAGTAGCGAAAGAATGAACATCCTGGTACCGAATCGATACTGGCATAAAAATTTCGATACCCGAAACAACCCTAGTAGACTGAGTTGTATTTGTAATGCCACCATTTTGTGGTACCTCTAATATAGCTGTATAACAATTGTTGAGGCCACAGCAGGAAAAAAGCAGTGCAAATTCTGCCATTGTTTGCTATTAGCTGCACCATCAGGCTGTACCCTTAGTGAGCTGAGAGCACCAAGACGATGTAGCAGAGATGTTAGTTTAGAAAGAGGTAGTGGGAGAAAAAAGCATTTTTCTCTGATAAGACATATTGCAAAGTTTTCCGTATTCACCAGCACAAGTGCATTGACGTTTAAGTAATAATTCTCAGGATCACTGCTGTGGTGTATCTAAGCCTTGTGTGATACTGTTGCAGGCTGGAAACACATCTAGATATTTTATAGTACTTTTGACTGAATTTAACTATCGGGTGACAGCTGCAGGGCACAGGATTGCTTACAAGTCACTTTACTACTTCGGATTACAGCTATTGCTCAATGTAAAATCCATTAAAACTGCTATAAAAAGTCTCGGTGTAGCTGGTAGACTGGTGAGGAGCGGGGGGCCCACCACATGCCAGGGCAAAGTGTTTGGAGCTTTCTTGTGACTTATGGTACAGCAGATCAGTTAAAGGCATTTCCTGGTTTTGGATTTATGGGATTTTGCGCCATTCTTGTGCTGCCCATCTGCTTGGTCCCTCTTTCTCACAGTTCGTACTGACCAAACCTGTAGGTTTGCCGTTTGGTCACTATACAGAAGGACTGACCGAGTGGAACCTGTCAGCTGCACTATGCTGCCCTCACTGATTTCCGGGGACTGTCACTTTTGTGCTGGCAGTCACTACTTTATAGTCAGTACTTTACACAATGCGTACCAGGGCAGTGAGGGAGATACGACCCACTGGGGGAGATTTATCAAGACTGCCAGCAGTCCGCACGCCTAAACGGAAATCTATGGCAGATCTGGTGTAAATGAAGATAAATTTGTCTCTGGTG